>JADBJO010011867.1:17500-30000 GCA_016801955.1 Conus betulinus
GTCGACTTGTACACATGGCGGTATTAATATCTTGGTATTTACATCACAAGAATACTTATGCGTGCGCGCGCGCGCGCGCGCGCTCACACACACACACACACACACACACACACACACACACACACACACACACACACACACACACGTGCACGTACACATACACAGAAGTGCGCACACAAGCATGTACGCACACATTCACACACAAGCGTGCACACACGCATGCGCGTACATGGGCCCGTGCCCACACATCCATACACACACGTGTCCATTCACTACACACACATACGAAAAAAAGACAACCAAATATTAGGTAGGCACTCAAGGTCTGACCAGCACACTGGGCTAATGCGTAGGTCAGACATCCGCTAAGTCGTAGCCACGAGTCCCTCTTTTTCAATTCTCTCATCTTAGTTGCTAATTCATTTATCCATCAGCTTCAAATCATGTGTAGTGTGGTCTCAAAACTTAGTGGATGTGGTGTACCTTATATGGACTAGTTCGCACGCAGTGACGCCTCCCTGATGAAACTGAAACTGAGACTACAGAATTTTTACGAGACCTATTTGTAGAGAATATTATCTTAAAATGGAATTTGATAGATTGCTAATGCAAACTTTGGTAAAGTTCGAATGTATACAAACCGATATAAATTTCATGATGAGCCAATTCTGCAATGTCCATTGTGTATTGTGTAGAGTAGCAACTGGAAAACGAAGTGTGTCTTAGGCTATGCAACATTGGTGGTTTAAGAAAAAAAAATGATATTACCTTTTGACTATGATAACTCCAGTGAGTGTAATATAGCATCGTTTTTTGCATCAACAAACAAAAACACAGCAACAACCCATTTTTTTTTTCTCTTTGAACGTAGGAAGAAATTTGAAGGGACCCAGACATAGTGATTCTCATGAATGTGTCTCAGTGAGCAAGTTGGTCTTGTGCTGCTTCCCTTGCTATTTCAGAATTTTTCTTCTCTCTATTGTGAATAACATCCCCTCCCCTTCATAGGGTTTTTGGCTTATATAAACACAATAATTCACCGTCAATGTCAATCCCCACCCCACCCCACCCCCCCACCCCCCTCTCTCTCTCTCTCTCTCTCCTCTCTCTCTCTCTCTCTCTCTGACCTGATCCACTTGCGCATCTCTTTGTTATCATATTTTTTCACTCTTTGTTCTAGACAGTGGGCGTTTTGTTTCCCTCATGATGTTTCGGAGAAAGTGCATGAATGCATGAGCCCTATGAGCATGTCAACACTTTATACTATTCAAACCTGACTCACACTGTGACTGCGATGGATGTTGCTCTGATGCTGCTTTACAGTGTTGATAATTTCCTCGCCAGGTCATAGGTCTGCATGCCTTTATCCTCACGATAACTGAATTGAATCCATCCAGCTGCACTGTCAATACACAGTGACATGTCTTTTTTTCCACATGATGACTGAACTGAAAACAGCCAACTTCATCGTTATTACATAAATCTGTGTGTCTTTTTATTGCCACGATCACTGACCTAAATCCAGCCAACTTCAGGTTCCAGTCTTGTTAAAGGACAGCATCATGACGAACTCACTCCGTCTGGAACGAGATGCGCAGTATGAACAATTAAAAGAGACCGCCAACCTGATCCGAGAATTACCTATCCTATTGTGGTTGCGTTTGGACTGTTCGGAAATTTTATGATAGTTTTGATTATGTTCCGCCTTCCTGCATCTACTTCTGGCATTTTTTCTTCCAAGTTCTAGCATTGTCTGACCAGGTGATGCTGATACTAGGTCCAGTAAACAGCATCCTTACTAGGAAACTTGATTTAGTATACTTTGACGAACGGGGACACTGGCAGTGCAAGATTGTATACATGATGCTACACGTTGCTCCGACTGTATCTGCATGGATGCTTGTGGCAGTCACCTTGCTGAGAGCAGCTTCAGTGCTATGGCCACTTCGTGTCAATGTTGTATGGACGAAGAAAATGTCTCGAGGTACTGCTGGTATATTGGTTGTACTTATCCTCCTGGTCAACTGTCATTTTCTCTACGGGTATGGTTTTCATAAAGGATCCTGTAACAGTTCTGCATCAAAAATGTACAAATGGTTCAAAGAGAAGATCTTTCCATGGATAAACATGATCCAGCTTTCTTTCCTACCTTCCGTGTTACTGATGATAAGCAACAGCGTTCTTCTATGGACGCTTTACAAACATGTCCGAACAGGGAGACATCTTTCTGTCCCACAGTCCACCGAGTACTCCAGACAGCGGAAAATATCTTCATTGACTTCGACATTGATCGTCACAAGTATATCCTTTTTCCTGCTGACAGCGCCGTTTGTGATATATAAAATCTTGAAAGGAATTGTTGATTGGGATGACCCGATTGTTTATGCTCAATACAGAGTCTTTCAAAAAGCCAGCAGGACTCTGTGGTACGCTAATAGTGCTGTCAACTTTTACTTGTATGTTATAACGGGTGGCAGGTTCAGAGGAGAGTTCTGGAGAATAAGCTCCGGGTTTTGCAGCCTGGTCTGTAAAACAGAAAGATCTGTTTACAGCACAGATCCACCAAAACAATGGCTTCGTCTTGTGCAGATTTACTGTGGACAAAATGATGTAAAGTACAGGTGCCTCTGATGATTTGTTTTTAACAGGTCGGCGTTTTTTTAAACGAAGACTACACAACCTCAACGAACTTGCTCAGTTTACTGACACACTTCCTTTCTTTTCTTTTCACACTATTTCTATTTCTGCCCACGTCGTCGTTTTCACCAAGTGCAAACTAAGTATTCTTCTTTTTGAATATGATTAAACCATGACTGTTACGAGGGTTTCATCTGCACCTGTTCTTCATAACATCTGTGTCAGTGTCTTGCATGAGACAGCCTGCATATAGGTCTTACTCCGTCTGCCATCGAAATCGTGGCTCTCATTGCAACATTTCCTGGTTTTGAAATTGGGTTCATGTCCGTTGGAAGGGAAACCTTGCTTTTTTCTTCAAAGTTGTGCCATTTGATAGAATAACATGGCAGGTGTAATGACGCACTGACTTGGTGCGACTTTGGGGTTTTCAGCTTCAGTAGTGTGCCCGTTGCACAAGGACAAATAAGAGCTGCAGTTTTAGATTTGTTTTCAATGTAGCAAATACTCTTAACTGAACTGCAATTATCATGTAGTCGATGCCTTTACCTTTTCTGATAGCCATGCTATGGGAGGACTCCCCAGAGCAAGCTAGCCAGGGGCGAGAATACTCGGTGCAGCCATCAGAATAACCTTCCATCCTTTTTCTTGAGGAGTCACGGGTCATGTGCGTGCATGGGGTGCTTGTGCATGCGTGTGTGGGCATGCGTGTGCATGAATACATGCGTGGGCATCGGCCCGTTTGAAAACAAAAAACATTAAATCATGGGGAAATAGAAAAAAGAAGTTTGGGGGGGGGGGGGGGGGGGTCGGGGGGTTGGGGTTAGTCATTGGGGTCGGAGGGGTTGGGGTAGTCATTAAATTGGATGGGGAGGTAATGGTTGGCTGCTGCATGATTTGATCTTTGAAACCGATCCAAAAGGATTGGTCAACGTCCCGGGATGATAAGCTGTCATGATAGATCAGAGCTGGAAGCAGTCTTATACCCGTGTTATTTCGGGTGCTACATGAAGTGGAAAGACAGCATGGGTATTTTGTATTGGACAAGCTGACTCTATCCCCAAGAGGAAGAATTGGACATAATAGGGAATGTCAACCGAGCTATCATCAGTGAAAGAGAGTGACCTTAGTTGATGGTTTACCAAGCCCTGAAGTCTTGGGTGGGCAGAAAAAGACAACTGATGATATTTTGGGACAATCTAATACGTGAGACGGATGACAGAGTGACCAAGTTATTTACCAAGCCCAGTCATGTTTATCGTAACGAACTTGTTCGGGAAGAGCAAATTGCGTAACACTATCAGTTTGAATAGTTATTACTTGATAGAGCTTGAAAATTCCAGAGATGCTTCTCAGGTCATTCATTTAGCCAAACAGATGTATCCTGGAAAACTGAAGTAATGTAAGGAGACTTTACTGATGCGACGTCACGTTCTCTTGCTTATCGGGTGTTTGACCTCTGCCTGAGGCACGGGATCATCTGCAGCTGAGGACAAGTATTTTTCCATCCAAGTGTCAAGTGGTCCATGTGCAAAAATGTAATAGTGTCTGCCGAAATCAAGAGGAATATGCTGATGCTTCAATGGTTGCGTGACGCCAAAACTTCAACTGTCAAACACCCTTGAAAGGAAGTGTCCTGATTGATTAACACTTCGAGAAAATTTGGTTCATCATTTTGAAAAGGCCATATCCATCTCAGCCCTCAGCCCAGAAGAGACAGGTGTGCAGATACAGAGTCTTCACTCCCTGGGCAAGGCAGGAACGTCTCTGAAACGTCGTGAGCAGATCGTGCAGAAGGGTGGTTTTCCTGGTAGTTTTCTTCAAGCCTTCCTCAAACCTGTTCTGGGAATTATTTGTGGTCTGCTGGGAGGACCTTTGCAGTAACATGGAGAATGTGAGGAAGGTGACGTGGACCCATGGATTTGGAATGCTGTATAGCCACCATGACCCCCAGTACCCAACGCCATCTCAAAGAGTGCGAGAGATAAGGATGGACGGATGAGGAACAGTTTGGAGAGAGCTGATCTCAGCATGCATAGCGAATCCAACCTGCGCCTTCAGACACTGTTGAAATTTTTCAGTTTTGTAGATCGATTTCGACACAATCCTAGGCAACAATTAAGATCAAGAGGGACAGCTTCTCTACCAAACCCTTGTCCTGAAAAGTTTGCAATGGATAAAGAATTTTTAGTGTGCCCAAGACACAGAAGAAAGAAGACAGAGCGTTTGTTGGATCACGCTGTGCATCATCCTAATCTCGAATGGAATGCACAAAGTGAAATCAAGCACCAAGAGCAGGATTCCAATGTGACTTATCCCATCAATAACATTCTCAAGAACAGGCAAGTTGTGGCCAAGTACATGCGTCAGCATGGACGAGTGTCCATTACCGAGCTGGGCGAGTCCAGCAATCGTCTGATCACACTGGATCTAGACAGAAGACCCCTGCAGGCAGCCGCCGATGGCGTCATGGAGGAGCTGGCCTTGGCTTGATAGTGAGGCTGCGAGGCAGAGGGAAGGAAGAGGGGGTGGGAGGGAGGGAGAAGAGGGGGAGGGAGAGTGACAGAGCGTTGTGGTGATCTTTTAAGAAAGAGACAGAAAATTGTGTGGATGGATGCGGTTTGTGTTCACCACACTGTGCTAATTATGATTATACAATTTAAGGTACACAGACTGTGTGCATCAGCTACTATCGCCTACTTATGATGATGCAGTATGTATAGATGGATACGGTTCTTGTCGACCACCGTCTGGTAATTATGGTGTAGTGCATGTGTGTGAAGGACACACAGGTGGTATTTAGACTTGAATAAAGAGGTGCATATGAATAACACTGCCTTTCCTTTCTGAACTAAATTACACAGATAAAGTTTCTCTCTCTCTCTCTCTCTCTCTCTCTCTCTCTCTCTCTCTCTCTCTCTCTCTCTCTCTCTCTGAGAGTCTGTCTGTCTTTCTGTCTGTCTCGTCTGTCTTTCTGTCTCTCTCTCTCTCTCTTATTCTCCAACTGATCAGGTATTCCATGTGGAAAAACGCGCTGCCCTTTGGTCAGTGTGTAGGGTCTGTGGTGTTAATTGTATTTTGTGTTGACAGTGACTGAGGAGGGGGACACAGGCATGGGGGGAAGATGTACAGGACTTCTGAGGAAGATAAGAAGACAGTTGTGGGCGACAGTTCCATTTGGAGAAACAGACATTCTCTAACTGATTTAATCTACCTGGGAAAATGCACATTCTGTTCTATCTGGGGAAAACACACCATTCTCTGACTGTTCCATTTGGGGAAAAACACCATTCTCTGACTCTTCTATTGGGGCCATTCTGTGACCGACTGTTTCATTTGGTGAAAGTGGCCAATTTCTGACATTAATTATTCCATTTGGTGAAGTAGGCCATTCTCGAACTGATTGTTCCATTTAATGATATGAGCCATTCTCTGACTCTGCCCTTTGGAGAAAGAGACTATTCATAGACTGATGCATGCTGTTCTTAATTTTCAGTTCATATTGGTAGGAAATGATAGATAAGAAGACTGATGACGTGAATTATGAATTCAAAATCTTCCTGAAATCTCTAGGTTCATGCTTTCTGCTTATGTGTGTGTGTGTGTGTGTGTGTGTGTGTGTGTGTGTGTGTGGGTGTGTGTGTGTGTGTGTGTATGGGTCAGTGGTATTGTCTGTCCAAGTCATAAGATTTTTATATTGTGCAATGAACTGTAAGTGTGGTGATGGATCATTCTATTTCTGTCTTTGTTTTCAAACACAGATAAACGGGTTGAAATGGTTTATTTTTGTCTTTGTTTGTTTTGTGTACTTTCAGACAGATTGAATGGATTGAAAGTGGTGATTTTCATCTTCAGAATGAAGGTGTGAGCAAAAAAGAAGAAGAAAAGAAATGCTGTTTCTGTTTTATTTTATGAACATAGAGCATTACCACGTGTCAAAACTGTGTATGAGACTCACTCTTATATTTTCATATGTTATAACAAGACTAAGTAGCATATAATGACTCACTTCCACATCTGTGTGATACTTAAAATAAGAAAATCTCTTTAGTATGTCCAGCAGACTTACTGCATAGGAAAATATCCTGTTGGGTTCTGTTTGGTAGTTTCTGACTGTTGCCATTTCCTATCTTAAACTATTGTATACTTTAAACTATACTGTGCACAAAAAGAATTAGAAACGCATACTTTTTTTCGCTGAGAATATTAAGGAGAATTTTGACAGAACATGCCCCGTATAGCAGGGAACTCTGTCAAGTGTGAATAGTCAGACATAATGTAATAGACATTACAGTAGATTGATGTCTTATTTCTTCTGTGCTTGTAATATTTTGAATGCTAAATGACGCATGAATACTGAAATAAAAAAAAAAAATGCGTTTCTTTTTGTGCATAGTATATTAAAGAGCAACCAATGAACGCGGCCTTTCCAGAACTATCAACTCATAATGAGGGAAAAAAAGGTCATTCCATGAAAAAAACATCACACTCTCATTTTTTTTTTTTTTTTTTTTTTTTTTTTTTGTGCTGAAAGAAAAAGTAGGTCACATGCAGAAAACAGTCACAACTTGAAAGAAAGGTTACATTCTTAGAAAAGGTCAGGATGTAGGGAAAAAGTCAAATCCTAGAAAAAAAAATCACATCCTGAGTAAAAGGGTTAGTCCTGTGAAAAACACGTTCTAACTGTAAAAAAGGTCACATCATGAACGGAAGTCACATCCTGAGAAAAGGGTGGCATCCTGAGAGTAACAAACAACAGCAACAACCACCTGGTCACCAAACTATTGGCATCGTTATGGAGGGTAAGACTAGTCTGTGCTGACGGCGCTGGCCACTCACCTCAATTGATCTCTGAAGGAGAGAGAGAGAGAGAGAAACTGCTTGATGCTTTGCTACTTAGACCAAAGCCTTTTTTTAAGAACTGAGCGCTTTGTCAAAGGGTTCTCTCTCTCACTCTTTTCTCTCTCTCTCTTGCCTCACTCCAAATGATATGGAAGATCCACTTTCTGACAACTGGCTCCAGACAAGATGTAAGGGTTTTCTGGCAATCTCGATCAGACGTGGAGCGTCCCTGTTCATCTGCAAGAGAAACTGAACATCAGCGTACATAAGCCAAGACAGCCCTTCCCTTTTGCACCCCCCTCCCCCCTGCACTGGCAGCCTGTGTGTCAAATTCGCTAGTGCTATCTCCTGATCTGTCGAACTGTTAAAAGAGCCAGTGCTGCCTCTTCTTCTGAAGAACAAAGATATCTGCTTTGAAAATGAAGACAGCCATGGCTAGCTTTATTTCCACGTCTAATTCAACATACGGCAACCTACTTCATTGAGCTAAAATGATCCCAACATGTCTACTGGCTAATAATCGATCCTGTTAGACTTGCTTGTCCGTGCAATCTGTGTCGGCTCAGTGTCGACGATGAAACGACAATGAGCAGATCACGGGCCCACAGCCTCGAATTTAAAAAAAAAAAAAAAAAAAGGAAAAAGGACATCACCAAATTAATGACTGACTGACAAGGAAAGAAGCAAGTAAGACCTTACTAAACATGAAAAAAAGGTCGGCCACGGATGAAAATTTCGAGCTAAATATAGCAAAGTCAGAGTTTATCATTTTGTTAGGAATCACGCTCATGAAGCCACAGGAAAGCAGCCAATTGAACCGTTTTTTCTCTGTATAACAGAAGCTAGCAAACAATACCAAGACAATACTCTCACACACACCACTATCACACCTGGCTCCTTTCATTGTATAGATCTGCATTTGTGTGTTCTTTTTCCTCTTACCCTTACGCTCCAGTGCAAACCGAGTGCACAGGAGATCACATCTATAACAGGAGCGCACAGGATATCACACATTTATAACAGGAGAACACAGGGATTACACACTATAACAGGAGTGTGCAGGATATCACGCATTATAACAGGAGTGCACAAGGGATCACACGTCACATAACAGGAGTGTACAGGATATCACACATCTATAACAGGAGTGAACAGGGAATCACACACCATAACTGGAGTGCACAGGATATAACACACCTATAGTGGAAGAAGCACTCCATCTGATTCTCTCAGAATCTCCATAGGCATGTCTTCATCAACTGTACATCTAAGTATGTTGCTTTCTAAGCATCAACTGCGAAATCTCCATGTCAAAGCAGCGAAGACATTTGCATATTGTTACACTTGACTGACTGACTTCAAGTGCAAGTGCACGTACTTTGATGATTTACGTTTACCGCAGAGTGTTGGTGCGTCATAAAATGTACGCAAAGAATAGTGAGTAAAGTTAATAACGCTGGTGATGAACTCTTCCCTGGACATGGAGATTTTCCCATGATTTCAAGGTCCACCAACTATTATGACAACGAACTTAAACCTTGAAGCACACTCACTACCTATATCATGAACTGTCAGTGGATGAGTCTATAGATCCAGGACATGGCCGTCTCAACTTCTGCATGTTCATTGCCAGCAAGCTAACACAGTGCGGGATGACACTCTGCTGCGGTGAGGCTGGCACGGGCGACACCAGCAGGAAGCAGGTTGACACTGGCACGCTGCACGGCCCAGAGAAAAGCTACAGTCAGAATGTTGTTGGGCGTCTGATAGCAAGCTTCCTGAACAAAGACCCTGTCATCTACATGGCCTCCTCCTTTTAACGGTTTTGGCTCTTTTCCAGTTCCTGAAAGAAAGTGGCGCTTTAGCAGTAAGAAGCGTGACCGCCAGGCGTGTTGGGTGTCTCAGGCTGAATGCGACAGAAACTCAGGTTAATGTTAAGGCAAGATTCACTTACAGTGCAAGGGCAACCACTTGTGCTGTACCAGGACCAGGCATAACTTGATTCTCCTCAGCACGGCACACTAGGCTGGTGTGCCTCATCCCGTTGACAGGAACCTGGGTACCTACCAATCGAGCCAGCCGCCATCACCGACCAACATCAACATACGACTGGAATTGACAAACTCGACCAAAACCTTGGATATAATTGCCTCTGCTGGAAAGCTGGCAAATGGTGGAAGAGGATAGTCATGCTACCCATCTGCTTATTGAAGGCAGGAGGTGCCGTCTCACTCTTTCTTTCGAATTCACGAAACAACTGAGGGATGCACACTTCGAGAGCTTCACCGTGAAGCGCATGAGGCGTGCTCTAGCATCAGGAACAGACCACTGCCTGTGAAGGCTGTGTGTTGTCTGCAGCTTCCCTGATGCCCCCCCCCCCCCCCCCCCCCCCCACCCCCCAAAGACAGCCGCTATCCGTGGAAGAAGAAGCCTAAATATAGGGGTCAGCTGTGCGCCAGGAGCACGTCCTTTGACCCTTACTTCAGTTGTAACAGCACGAGGGGCTACATGGGTCTTGTCATTCAAGCCACGAACTTGGATGTTCAGTCGTAGGATTTTCCAGTGTGCTTGCACACCCCCTCCCTAGCTTTTCTTGTGAACAGTGGCATAAGACTGTTACAGAGGGTGTAGTGCTCTGTGTATTACTGTCTGACCCTCACTTTCAAAAGTTTGGAAGCGTGTAACAGCCACAGTCCACATACTTGACAGCACCGAGAGCCAAGTTACTGTCCATAGCACCAACCACATGACAATCTGAGCCGCTCACGAACACGATCGAAGTGGAGTCTCACAGTGTACAGCAAACCATGTCGAACTACCGACCTGGCGGTCAGCCCCTCCACGTCGTAACGGAGACAGCGACCAATAAAAAACAAGTACAGTTCCTGTCAGGACTCAGGGCTTCGCCCTTTTTCTTTCTCTCTCGTTTCTCTTTTTTTTTTACGTCATCTTCACACGTAATTTCACGTTGACGTCATAATTTACGCTGACTTCGCAATGTTCACCCTCCTCAAAACAAACAAACAAACACAAGCAATAACCGAACTGTTTTTTGAAGAAGATGTAAACAACAGCAGAATGCAAAATCCCAGAAGTCACAACATCAAAACAGCATCACAAAACTACAGTTCACACAAGGAAACTCATTTCCTAAGGGATCAAGTGATTCTCACATGAACGGGTGAGAAGATAAACGAAAAACATTCGCTGAACCGGAAACAGGTTGGACTTCAAACGACTACTCCTGCAACGACAACGCCCATCGCATAATTCTGAAGTTCTTGAAATTTGACGTTCGCAGGTAAGTCACGGGACGATGATCCGTCTTCAGGATAAACCAGACTCCCCAAAGAAACCTAACAAACTTCTGCACAGCCCCCAGACAATGGCTAAACATTCCCGTTCAATAGTACTGTACGCCTTCTCACGATCCAGCTATTTTCGACAAGCGAACACGACAGGGTGAGGAACATCATCACTCTCCTGAAGCAACACAGCACCCAAATCAACAGAACTAGCATCAGTTCTGAGAACAAAAGGAATACCCAACCTAGGACACAACAACACAGGTGCAGAAGACAACATTCCCTGAATCTTCCTCAAAGCTTCAGCACACTCAGGACTCCAAGAAATAGACCTTCCAGCATGACCAGCGTCTTTGCTCAAATCAGACAGTGGAGCACTCAGAGTAGCAAACCTATGTCTCCCGTAAAAACTGAGCAACCCAAAACAAAGATCTGACCTGCTTCTGGAAGTAAGAGTGGATATCCTCAAAATCTCATCAACTGTCTTCCCTTCAGGACGCATAGTGCCACCTCCAGCAACATGACCAAGAAACTCAAGTGAACAGAAAAGCCTGCCTCGATCTTCGAGGACGAGCTGCGAGGTTGAAAGACCTCAGACAGGAGAACAAGGTCTTCACAATGACTAACGTGAGCATACATGACACACTGTGCACAAGAATATTATCAAAAGGAGTTGATAGCAGAAAAACTGATCTAAACGCCAGTATACGCATCATACGTGCAAACAGTGCAGGAGCCGACACAAGTCCAAAAGGCGTCCTAACAAACTGGAATAGACCCATGTGTGTTGCAAAAGCAGTCTTCTGACGATCCTTGGGCTTTAACAACAATGTGCCAGTACCCTTTTGCAAGATCTATCTTTGTGAAAACTGAGCTTCAGCTAACTTTGCCAAAAAGACTCTCAACGTCAGGAATAGGTTCAGCATCAAAGACAGTAATCTTATTCAAAGACCTGAAATCAGCGCAAAAAAAACGACACTTACCATCTTTCTTCATGACCAACACAACTGGAGATGCATACAGACTACTCGATGGCTCAATGATACAAAGATCCAACATAATACCAATCTCTCTCTCTCAACAACCTCTTTCGCAAGAAAAGGGATATCGTAACACTTCTTTCAAACAGGGACATCTGTTGTGTAAGAGGGATCTCTAAAAGTAAAGTCAGTCCTGAGAAAGAACCTGGTTTAGGAGTCACACTGTCCTGAAAATCATCAAAGACTGCACGCAACTCCCTGAACTGCTGTCAAACAAAGCACAATCAAACTGTACAGAATGAACATCTTCATCTGGCACAGAGGACGCCATCGGAACAGTTAAAGTGGTGGGTAATGGGTAAAGCGTCATCACAATCCTGGACGACACCAACTGTACAAATCATTTCATGAATAACAGATTCTGGAGAGGGATCCTGTGTAACCACAGAAAGACCAACTCCCGGAGAAGGCTCCGAAGAACCCTGTTCTTGCTCACAAGCCAAAGGTGCTATCTCTGACCAAGGCCCTGAAGTACCCTGTGAAAGAATAAACTGTAGGTACAACAACATCAGAAGTAGACGCAACAGCACGACGAATATACTTTTTGAGCATATTCGCGTGAAAGATCTGTTCCTTGCCCTTGACAAGAACTTTGCAATCTGGATTGCAACACTTTGACCAGTGGGAAGGGCCCTGACCAACTGGCTAACAACTTGTTAGAGTCAGTCAGTAACAAAAC
>JADBJO010011867.1:37500-55000 GCA_016801955.1 Conus betulinus
TGCCCACACATCCATACACACACGTGTCCATTCACTACACACACATACGACGAAAAAAAGACAACCAATGTTAGGTAGGCACTCAAGGTCTGACCAGCACACTGGGCTAATGCGTAGGTCAGATATCCGCTAAGTCGTAGCCACGAGTCCCTCTTTTTCAATTCTCTCATCTTAGTTGCTAATTCATTTATCCATCAGCTTCAAATCATGTGTAGTGTGGTCTCAAAACTTAGTGGATGTGGTGTACCTTATATGGACTAGTTCGCACGCAGTGACGCCTCCCTGATGAAACTGAAACTGAGACTACAGAATTTTTACGAGACCTATTTGTAGAGAATATTATCTTAAAATGGAATTTGATAGATTCATAATGCAAACTTTGGTAAAGTTCGGATGTATACAAACCGATATAAATTTCATGATGAGCCAATTCTGCAATGTCCATTGTGTATTGTGTAGAGTAGCAAACTGGAAAACGAAGTGTGTCTTAAGCTGTGCAACATTGGGTGGTTTGAGAAAAAAAATGATATTACCTTTTGACTATGATAACTCCAGTGAGTCTAACATAGCATCGTTTTTTGCATCAACAAACAAAAACACAGCAACTACCCATTTTTTTTTCTCATTGAACGTAGGAAGAAATTTGAAGGGACCCAGACATAGTGATTCTCATGAATGTGTCTCAGTGAGCAAGTTGGTCTTTGCGCTGCTTCCCTTGCTATTTCAGATTTTTCTTCTCTCTATTGTGAATAACATCCCTCCCCTTCATAGGGGTTTTTGGCTTATATAAACACAATAATTCACTGTCAATGTCAATCCCCACCCCCCCTCTCTCTCTCTCTCTCTCTCTCTCTCTCTCTCTCTCTCTCTCTCTCTCTCTCTGACCTGATCCACTTGTGCATCTCTTTGTTATTATATTTTTTTCACTCTTTGTTCTAGACAGTGGGCGCGTTTGTTTCCCTCACGATGTTTCGGAGAAAGTGCCTGAACGCATGAGCCCTATGAGCATGTCCACACTTTATAATATTCAAACCTGACTCACACTGTCACTGCGATGGATGTTGCTGTGATGCTGCTTTTCAGTGTTGATAATTTCCTCGCCAGGTCATAGGTCTGCATGCCTTTATCCTCACGATAACTGAACTGAATCCATCCAGATCCACTGTCAATACACAGTGACATGCCTTTTTATCCCCGTGATGACTGAACTGAAACCAGCCAACTTCATCGTTATTACATAAGTCTGTGTGTCTTTTTATTGTCACGATCACTGACCTAAATCCAGCCAACTTCAGGTTCCAGTCTTGTTAAAGGACAACATGATGAGGAACTCACTCCATCTGGAACGGGATGCGCAGTATGAACAATTAAAAGAGACCGCCAACCTGATCCGAGAAATTACTTATCCTATAGTAGTTGCGTTTGGAACGTTTTGGAAATTTTATGATAGTTTTGATTATGTTCCGTCTTCCTGCATCTACCTCTGGTATTTTTTTCTTCCAGTTCTAGCATTGTCTGACCAGCTGATTTTGATACAAGGTCCAATAAACAGCATTCTTACTAGGAAACTTGATTTAGTATACTTTGACGAACGGGGACACTGGCAGTGCAAGATTGTATACATGATGCTACACGCTGCTCCGACTGTATCTGCATGGATGCTTGTGGCAGTCACCTTGCTGAGAGCAGCTTCGGTGCTATGGCCACTTCGTGTCAATGTTGTATGGACGAAGAAAATGTCTCGAGGTACTGCTGGTATATTGGTTGTTCTTATCCTCCTGTTCAACTGTCATTTTCTCTACGGGTATGGTTTTCATAAAGGATCCTGTATGAGTTCTGCATCAAAAATGTACAAATGGTTCAATAAGAAGATATTTCCTTGGATAAATATGATCCAGTTTTCTTTCCTACCTTTCCTGTTACTGATGATAAGCAACAGCGTTCTTCTATGGACGCTTTACAGACATGTCAGAACAGGGAGACATCTTTCTGTCCCACAATCCACTGAGTACTCCAGACAGCGGAAAATATCTTCATTGACTACGACCTTGATTGCCACAAGTATATCTTTTTTCCTGCTGACAGCGCCGTTTGTAATATTCAAAATCTTAAAAGGAATTGTTGATTGGGGTGACCCGATTGTTCTTGCTCAATACAGAGTCTTTCAAAAAGCCAGCAGGACTCTGTGGTACGCTAATAGTGCTGTCAACTTTTACTTGTATGTTATAACGGGTGGCAGGTTCAGAGGAGAGTTCTGGAGAATAAGCTCGGGGTTTTGCTGCCTGGTCTGTAAAACAAGAAAGATCTGTTTACAGCACAGATCCACCAAAACAGTGGCTTCATCTAGTGCAGAATTTACTGTGGACAAAATGATGTAAAGTACAGGTGCCTCTGATGATTTTTTTTTTTTTTAACAGGCCGTCATTTTCTAAACAAAGACAACACAACGTAAACGAACTTGCTCAGTTTACTGAAACATTTCCTTTCAAACGTAAAAAAAAAACGCGAAACGTGCCAGTTACCTTGTTTATATTAAGCTTGACTGAAGGTGAACATACGCAGAACGAGGTATACAGCCCACAGTAAATCAATGCCTGATTGGTTATAGATTTAATGACTGAAGGAAGGGAGAAAGAAAGAGAGAATCCGTCAACATATATAAAAATCTAATCTTAAAAAAAAATACAAATAAGGAATACAGAACGCAAAACGCATACTTACGACAGTAAGACAATAATAACAACAGCAAAACACATGATCATCATGATTATCATTATCATCATCATCTTCATCATCGACATCATCAACATCATCACCTTGATACTGCTGTGAGTACTAATACCATCATTAGCACTACTACTACCACCACAACTACTACTGTCATTACTACTACTACCATCAAAGTGATAACGGTCACTTAATATACACTGTATGCGGGGGTTTTTTTTTGTTGTTTTTGTTTTGTTTTGGTTTTGTTAATCTAATCATAGACACATATAAACACACTAATAACCACAAAGGGTAAACACAAAAACAATAATAGTTCAATAAATGAAAACAAAATGACTGAACCGAGCAAATAGATTTATCAAACAGGAAAAAAAAGCAACTGACCGTTGTCATATTATTTGGAAACCTTGCAAGAAAAATGTATTAATCCAAAAAAAGAATATGGAAGCCACTGTGTAACGAACTTTGTGTGTGACATTTGAAAGACATGCAGCATACTTTTCTATGTCATATTGTGCTTTCAACTATATGATGAAAACTTGAAATAATGGCAAATCTTTTTCGTATTTACTTTTGTAAATATGGAATGTGGCATGTAACAGAACTAAGTCAAATGTTTTATCCGATCAAAAATCATTGTCCCAACTAAATAGGACAATATTTTCATCCAGCTGTAGATTCATAGTTTCGCATTTTCTATTCATTTCATTTTGAAATTCTTGCCAGAAAGTTTGAACATGATGGCAGTGCCAAAATATATGTTGAATGTTTTCTATTTCTCTCTCTTACAAAAAGAACATTTTTCTGAATTTTCAAACGCCCATGTTTTTCAAAACAGTATTGGTTGCCAGTATCCTATTATTAATTCTAACCTGAAACCTTCTTAACTTAATATCTTTTATCTGTCGGTTTTTCTGAAAAGTGTTAGCCCAATTAACATCCTTCAGTAATCTTTCATTCCATTTATTGCAAAACGTTGGCTCTAGAGTGTCTTGATTCAGTAGATCATAATAAAGTGTAGCTACTCTTGAAACTGAACATATAACAGGCATTAGTTTACTTGACTCACCTTCTTCATAACATTTCATTTCCACTCCAGCTTCTCTCGAATACTTTTTTTCACAGCACCAATATAACTGTTATATCTTACCAAATCTGTATTGATGTTATACCTATCAACACAGGACTGGAAACTCAAAAAATCACAATTTTCATCTAAAAGATTCCGTACGCAGACTACACCATTTTCTATCCATTTTTAATGAAAATTAGATCTGCCCCCAATCTTCAAATTCCTATTACAAAACAAAGGCTCTAAACAGAATTCTTCTGCAGTTTTGACACCAGCAATCTCTCTATTTCTTTATATGCTTTGAATACATCCCTCCGGAAATTATTTAATTATCACGCCCAGAAAAATCAGCTCGTAATTTATGAATAGTTCCCACCTTGTAGTATAATGAGATGAGTATAATTTTCCATCTATGGTTACTTGATAACGTTTACGAATCCAACTTAATTCATATGCATTTATTTGCTTCCATATGTTTGGTATTCCTATACCCCCATGCTGTACACTTTTTACAGATGTTTTCCGATTAATTTTTTTTTTTACCCCATAGAAACTTAAATGTAAATGCCTGAATTCTGGTTAGTTTTGATAAGATCAGGGATTTAAGTACGACTACTCTGCCAAGAGGTGTCAAGTGCCTTTTTAGCCAAAGTTTTGTGCAATGTTATTATCACTGCAAATTTTTCTTTCAGATTCATAGTTTCACAATTGCTTAAATCACTCGTAAACGAAACACCCAAACTTTTAATTTTAGGAGGGTTCCATTTCATATCTAAAAGTGGCATACACTTAAACGGGCGTGTTTCGTTTACTTCCTAACTATACTGCATTCGTTTTTTTTTTTCCGCATTTGGCAAGAGTCCAGATACTCTTCCAAAATTTTCAAGTACCATAATCCATTCTTCGAATGATTTTCGATCGCCTTGTAAAAGTTCGGTATCATCAGCATACTGCGATATTTTATTCTCAGTATTAGCTATTTTTAAATTGCTTTTATGTTTTTATTACGTCTAATCATATTTATTAAGATTTCAACAAAAATAAGAAACAAATGTCGTGAGATTCGATCCCCTTGGCGACATCCTCTCTCAACAGGGAAACAACTGGCTAGTTTTCCATTAACTGAAACAGTTGACTAAATATTTGCGTAGAATGTTTTTATCCATTGACAGAAACTTGGACCAAAGCCAAAGGCACGCTATACCTTAAACATGAACTCATAGTTTACACTGTCAAACGCTTTTTCAAAATCTAAAATAAAAGTATCCCGAGTTTTTTTTTTTTTTTATAGATAAAATCATATAACCAAGTATACCACAAATAAGACAAATGTTATCTCCCAAATATCTGTTTGGAATAAAACCAGTCTGGTCTTCATTGATGATAGATGGAAACACACATTTTAATCGGTTGGTTATACATGTAGATCCTATTTTATACACAGTATTCAAAAGTGAAATTGGTCTCCAGCCATGCCAGTTTTCTATTCGGTCTTTGGGCTTATCACCCTTTGG
The DNA here is from genome assembly GCA_016801955.1 of Conus betulinus. Lineage (NCBI taxonomy): Eukaryota > Metazoa > Mollusca > Gastropoda > Neogastropoda > Conidae > Conus > Conus betulinus. Next base: position 42,817 of record JADBJO010011867.1, read on the forward strand.
AATGCATACAATAATGCATGCCTTTTTTGCGTTGAAGATAGTTCATTTCTATGGAATCCATCGTTAAGCGCTCTTACAACACATGGACCAAGTTGTAACCAGAAACATTTGAAGAATTCTGCTGTTAAGCCATCGCTGCCAGGACTTTTCATATTACGCATGTGTTTTAGAGCAACACCAGCTTCTTGTAAAGTAATTTTGCCTTCCAAAGAAGTTATCTCACTTTCAGTTAATACTGGTAAATTATTTATCAAATCTGGAATTTCACAAGATTTGTATCTCTTTTAGAATATAATTTTTGATAGAACTTATTAACTTCTTGGAGAATTTCATCACTATCACTTAAAATGGATCCATTATCCAGCAAAAAGTTTTGCAATATTTTTGCAAACGTAATTTCGCTTTTCAATCCACAAAAATAATTTGTTATTTTGTCCCCCTTGAGCGACCCATCTCGCCCTTGAACGCGGTAAAACACCCTCCATCTTCTTTTCCTGAACTGTAATCAACTCTTGTTTATAACTTTCAGATTAACGTCTTTCTTGTTCAGATAATACCACTTTCCTTTCAGGTAAAGAAATATTACTTTCGAGATGTTTCTGTTTTTCTATGTCCTTCCGTTTCTTCATCGTTGCGCATGATATAGTTTTGCCTCTAATTTTCATAAGTAATCTATCCAAAAAAAAATTGATCAGAAATAACAAACTGGACTTCTGATTCAGGAAAAATCAGCCAATAATTCTTCATCATCATTATCAGCTTCTTCTTCTTCTTCTTCTTCTTCTTCTTCTTCTTCTTCTCAGTTTGCAGTATTTGTTGATATTTGAGATACACAAGAGCTACACATCTCCATATCCATATTAATAATGTGCACTACCAGTCCTCCAGGCTCGTTTTCTTTTCACACTATTTCTATTTCTGCCCACGTCGTTTTCACCAAGTGCAAACTAAGTATTCTTCTTTTTGAATATGATTAAACCATGACTGTTACGAGGGTTTCATCTGCACCTGTTCTTCATAACATCTGTGTCAGTGTCTTGCATGAGACAGCCTGCATATAGGTCTTACTCCGTCTGCCATCGAAATCGTGGCTCTCATTGCAACATTTCCTGGTTTTGAAATTGGGTTCATGTCCGTTGGAAGGGAAACCTTGCTTTTTTCTTCAAAGTTGTGCCATTTGATAGAATAACATGGCAGGTGTAATGACGCACTGACTTGGTGCGACTTTGGGGTTTGCAGCTTCAGTAGTGTGCCCGTTGCACAAGAACAAATAAGAGCTGCAGTTTTAGATTTGTTTTCAATGTAGCAAATACTCTTAACTGAACTGCAATTATCATGTAGTCGATGCCTTTACCTTTTCTGATAGCCATGCTATGGGAGGACTCCCCCAGAGCAAGCTAGCCAGGGGCGAGAATACTCGGTGCAGCCATCAGAATAACCTTCCATCCTTTTTTCTTGAGGAGTCACGGGTCATGTGCGTGCATGGGGTGCTTGTGCATGCGTGTGTGGGCATGCGTGTGCATGAATACATGCGTGGGCATCGGCCCGTTTGAAAAAAAAAACATTAAATCATGGGGAAATAGAAAAAAGAAATTGGGGGGGGGGGGGAGGGGGGTGGGGGGGTGGAGGGGTGGGGTTAGTCATTGAATTGGATGGGGAGGTTAATGGTTGCCTGCTGCATTATTTGATCTTTGAAACCGGTCCAAAAGGACTGGTCAACGTCCCGGGATGATAAGCTGTCATGATAGATCGGAGCTGGAAGCAGTCTTATACCCGTGTTATTTCGGGTGCTACATGAAGTGGAAAGACAGCATGGGTAATTTTGTATTGGACAAGCTGACTCTATCCCAAGAGGAAGAATTGGACATAATAGGGAATGTCAACCGAGCTATCATCAGTGAAAAGAGAGTGACCTTAGCTGATGGTTTACCAAGCCCTGAAGTCTTGGGCGGGCAGAAAAGACAACTGATGATATTTTGGGACAATCTAATACGTGAGACGGATGACAGAGTGACCAAGTTATTTACCAAGCCCAGTCATGTTTATCGTAACGAACTTGTTCGGGAAGAGCAAATTGCGTAACACTATCAGTTTGAATAGTTATTACTTGATAGAGCTTGAACATTCCAGAGATGCTTCTCAGGTCATTCATTTAGCCAAACAGATGTATCCTAGAAAATTGAAGTAATGTAAGGAGACTTTACTGATGCGACGTCACGTTCTCTTGCTTATCGGGTGTTTGACCTCTGCCTGAGACACGGGATCATCTGCAGCTGAGTACAATATTTTTCCATCCCAGTGTCAAATGGTCTATGTGCAAAAAAATGTAATAGTGTCTGCCGAAATCAAGAGGAATATGCTGATGCTTCAATGGTTGCGTGACGCCAAAACTTCAATTGTCAAACACCCTTGAAAGGAGGTGTCCTGATTTGATTAACACTTGAGAAAATGTTGGCTCATGATTTAAAAAGGCCATATCCATCTCAGCCCCCCCCAACCCAAGAGACAGGTGTGCAGATACAGAGTCTTCGCTCCTGGGCAAGGCAGGAACGTCTCTGAAACGTCGTGAGCAGATCGTGCAGAAGGGTGGTTTTCCTGGTAGTTTTCTTCAAGCCTTCCTCAAACCTGTCCTGGGAATTATCTGTGGTCTGCTGGGAGGAACTTTGCAGTAACATGGAGAATGTGTGGAAGATAACGTTAGTGGACCCATGGATTTGGAATGCTGTATAGCCACCATGACCCCCAGTACTGAACGCCATCTCATAGAGTGCGAGAGATAAGGATGGACGGATGAGGAACAGTTTGGAGAGAGCTGATCTCAGCATGGACAGCAAAGCCAACCTGTGCCTTCAGACAATGTTGACGTTTTTTTTTTTTTAATTTGTTGATCAATTTTGAGATAATCCCATGCAATGATCAAGATCAAGAGGGACAGCTTCACTACCAAACCCTTCTCCTGAAATAAGAATATAGGTTTCTGGATTCTGGATTCGACATTAGAAAAATAGTTAGACTCAGAATCAAAAACGTACTTGGAGAATATTTTTGGAGAGTGTGAAAGTGGGGATCCCTTACATTAAAGGAGTCTTAGAGTGTCTAGCCAGGACCTTCCAACAACATGGGTGCAAAGTGTTCCACAAAACCCACCAACTCCCTACTCCAGCAACTGACCCATGTCAAAGACAAAACGGACCCCCTCAAGCAGTGTGGTGTAGTGTAGTGTACCAGGTAGGTTGTCAAGACGGTGCCCATACCTACATTGGCAAGACAGCAAGACCACTCACCACCTGTCTACAGAAACACCAAAATCGATCTACTTCTACTTCTGCCATACACGAACACCTACAAGCCACAGGCCGCAGTTGCAGCCCCCAGAAGAAACAAGGTTTTTATCTACAGAGCCCTTCCTCACAAAAAGAAAAGTTAAAGAAGCCATCGAAATCAAGACCAGACGCCCCAGCCTGAACAGAGCTCAAGGCTTTGAACTCCCTCCCATCTACGATCAGATCCTGTCAACCATTCACCCCACTCTTCAGTCGCCTCACCAGGCCTCAAAGCCACAACAGCAACAGTGAGCTGAAGAAGACAGGGCGACCCTGTCGAAATGTTCTTTAAGTAAGTTTTTTGATTCTGAGTCTAACTATTTTTTTAACTTCTCCTGAAAAGTTTGCAATGGATGAAGGATCTTAAGTGTCCCCAAGACACAGAGGAAAGAAGACAGAGCGTTTGTTGGATCACGCTGTGCATCATCCTAATCTCTAATGGAATGCACAATACCCAATCCTCATGTTAATGTCTCCTGTGTACATTTAGAAACGTGAGATGTCTCTGTCTGACAAGAGACAGACACTATCTGGATCTTCTTAACCGCGGCAGAATATGATAAAGCTGGTTGAGACTGACTGCTGAGCAGCAGTTTCTTGGCCTCATGGAACGGAATCTTTCATTCTGTGTCTTGACCTGCTGGATGTTCTTCTCAAGCTTCCATTTGGGGCCAGTCCTGCGAGAAAGAGGGGTGGCTGCCACACTCCAATTGGCACAAAGGGCTGGTCCCTGGCAAGGCCCTCCATGGACTGTTTTGCAACACCGACCACAGATCTCTCCTGAACACCTGTCACGAAAATGGCCAAATTCTTGACAGCGGAAACACCTCATCAGAGAAGGAATATAGAGATCAACTTTTCTTCAACCAGGTAGTCTCTACCTTGATGGTCTTTGGAAGGCTGGGTGAACAATACGTTAGGAAGAGTGCGTTCGTGGGTGTTCTCTCTGTTTCTTTCCGAATGAATGGTTACACTGCGGGCATCAATCACCTCTTGAGGCTCCAGCTCTCCCTTCATCTCTGCCTCTGAAATTCCTCTCAGATCAGGGCATCTTATCACCCCTTTTGAAGAATTCACTTGCTTGTGGAGTGTCACTCTGATCTCCCTACCCCACCAGCTTTATTACATGATTAAGCATTTAAATTTGCTGTCTTACATAAAATGAGGACACTAATGTGGGCTGATTCTGTCTGTATGATGCATGTCAGCCCAGTGTGGACTGATTGTGTCTGTCTCTGCGATCCATGGAAGCCCAGTGTGGACTAGTTCTGTCTGTGTGATCCATGTCAGCACAGTGTGGACTGATTCTGTTTGTGTGATGCATGTCAGCCCAGTGTGGACTGATTCTGTGGCATCCATTTCAGCCAGTGTGGACTGATTCTGTTTGTGTGATGCATGTCAGCCCAGTGTGGACTGATTCTGTTTGTGTGAACCATGTCACTCCTGTGTGGACTGATTGTGTGTGATCTATGTCACCCAAGTGTGGACTGATTCTGTTTGTGTGATCCATATCAGCCCAGTGTGTGGACTGATTCTCTCTGTGTGATCCATATCAGCCCAGTGTGTGGACTGATTCTCTGTGTGTGATGCATGCCAGCCAGTGTGTGGACTGATTCTCTCTGTGTGATCCATATCAGCCCAGTGTGTGGACTGATTCTCTGTGTGTGATGCATGTCAGCCCTGTGTGGACTGATTCTGTGTGATCCATGTCAGCCCTGTGTGGACTGATTCTGTGTGATCCATGTCAGCCCTGTGTGGACTGATTCTGTGTGATCCATGTCAGCCCTGTGTGGACTGATTCTGTGTGATCCACGTCAGCCCTGTGTGGACTGATTCTGTTTGAGTGATCCGTGTCAGCCCAGTGTGGACTGGTTCTGTTTGTGTGTGATCCATCTCAGCTCAGTGTGGACTGGTTCTGTTGTGTGTGATCCATCTCAGCTCAGTGTGGACTGGTTCTGTTTGTGTGATCCATCTCAGCCCAGTGTGTGGGACTGGTTCTGTTTGTGTGATCCATCTCAGCCCAGTGTGGACTGGTTCTGTTTGTGTGATCCATCTCAACTCAGTGTGGACTGGTTCTGTTTGTGTGATCCATCTCAGCTCAGTGTGGACTGATTCTGTGTGATCTTTGTCAGCCCAGTGTGGACTGATTCTGTTTGTGTGATCCATCTCAGCTCAGTGTGGACTTAAACGGACGACAGTCAGCTGGTGACAGGCCCTAAGCTTTGTTCACATGACGTCATTAAATGACGACTGGCAGCCATACCACAGTAAAAAAAAAAAAAAAAAAGTCCTGTTAAGCCAAACGATGGAATCGACATCAAACCATACATGAGCAATAAACAATTACGCAAAATCATTCGACGAATAAAGGATACAATGAACTTCGACGATACCCTCAGCACTGGATACAACAAACAACAGAAAATGAAAAATGAGGAAACTGGAGACTTGGAAGAGGCCAAAGATATACTACGTTATGTCAACGAAAACGCAGGATACAGTTCAATAAAAACAAGCACACAAACAACACACAAACAAACTCGCACGTCCAAAACCAAAACCCCAAACCAACCAACCAACCAACCAACCAGCCAAAGTCGTATGTCCAACAGTTTGATAACTGCAAAGATCCAACCCACATTTCCCACTCTATCGCTAGTACGCATCTACCTTGACAACCAAGCTCACCTACGTTAATTGAGAGAAGATGTGGGACAAGACAAGACAGACAAAGGCGCCTACACTTCTGATCTGTCTGCCCTACATCACCACAAGGGTGCTACAGTCTGGGACTCAGTGGCACTACAGTGCCACCGGGATTAAACCATCTATTGTTTGCGTTTAATCCAAGGGAGAGAGAATCGACCTAGTCAGACATTACCACAGCAGCGGCCCCGGTATAACACTGATTCTGATTCAGTCACTGCTACTTGCAGTAGTGGAGGGAAAGGGGGTGGTTTGTGGGCTACAGGTCTGCCAGAACCCTCCTTGAAAAGATTCCGGCAGACAGGGCTCAAATAGCTCCTTTCCAGAGCATGTTCGTGTCGCTGGCCGTACGGGACACAGAGAAAATTCGCTGGTCAATTCAACTGTAGAAACACTCCCTCCACCCCCACTCCCCCTCCCCAATTTGATCATCGTTAACCAATGTTCGGCTATCATTTCAAGTTTGAACATTCTCACCTGAATGTGATCAGCAAGTGAAATTGGAGAGGGAAGAGGAAGGAGGGTGGAGGGGGGGGGCAAATTCTGCCAGCATGAAGCAACAGTGCTGACGTTTCGACGAGGTTATCTTGAAGTCCAATAGGCCATATTCAACAGTACTTGTTGATTACCAGTTTCCTTCCTTTATCCGGAAAAAACTTGTGTTGACATTGTTCCCCCCCCCCCCCCCCCCCCCCCCCCTCCTCTCCCCCCCCTTCTCACGCTTAAGATGCTCACTTTCCACTTTCCTTCAGAAAGAAAACAATTTCTTTCTATTAATAATCAACGTAAATCGGACTAGGGAATGATATTTCCTTTTTTATGACACCTTCTCATCCGACCGCTTATTTCCCTTCTGCAACAAGGACATTTAGAACATATTAACACAGAAATCACAGAAAACACTCGTTGAACATGACATTGGCACATTCAGGACATGTTTTTTTTGTTGTTGTTGTTATTGTTAAAGGACCTCTTGCACACAACTGGCTAATCCCTTCTACTTTAAAAGGGAGGCGTTTTTTTTTTTTCTTTTTTTTTTTTTAATGGAAGTTATGTGATTCAGGGGGCCCTAGGCTGTAGATATGATGAAAACACTCTATATTGTGAACAAGGTACGGGTGGTTTATGCATTGCCCATATCACCCCATACAATGTTAGTTACACACCCACTCATCGGCCGGAGCGTAACAAGGCGTATTCCACGAGCTTTCACTTAAAGGCACGAGAAACCAAGACATGTAGGGCGCCGGAAAACCAAGCAAGACCACAGAACCTCACAATCACTTATTTCACGTGCTGCACATATTTTCATGTCATGGCCCACTCTTGTCTGTCTGTCTGTCTGTCTGTCTGTCTGTCTCTCTCTCTCTCTCTCTCTCTCTCTCTCTCTCTCTCTCTGCGTGGTGAAATCAATCCGAACAGTAAACCTCAAACAGGGACAGTGGACATCAGAAGGACAACCTTAAGCTCAGGGAAATAAGTTGAGGGAAATATCGGGATACACGCAAAAAAAAAACAGTCGGCAGAAAGTTCACTGAAAAAAACGTGGAAGTCGCACAAAACACACACACACACACACACACACACACACACACACACACACACTCTCTCTCTCTCTCTCTCTCTCTCTCTCTCTCTCTCTCTCTCTCTCTCTCTCTCTCCTCTACCTTATCCATGTGTGCACACTGCCTACAGTCGTGCGTGTCATGCTTATTGTCCTTGGTAGCCTGCAAAACCAGGTGGGCGTCATAGAGGCTTTTTCTTGAGGGGACAGAGGCGAACAGCTCAAGGGAGGTAATAGCGTGACTGTCGTGATTGCTGTTCTTGGTGGCGGGCAGACGCATGGGAGGGTCGTTGCAGGCCTGCACCTGAGGGGACAGAAGAAGCAGCTCAAGGGAGTGAATAGCGTGACGGCTCAAAGGGAAAAGGCTAAGCCACAGTGTGACACGTGGAATGATTGATGAAGTGTAAGTACGCTTCAGAAGTTGATTGTAACTTATCATTGTCAATCAAGATCGACAGACGACGACGGATCAAACGATAACTTGATCAATGAAGAGACAGGCTGACCGACGAACGGATGAATAGATAATAACATAGACAGATTGATAGATAGACAGATAGGTAGATAGATAGATAGATATAGTTATATAATCCGAAAGAAAGATAGAGAAATAGACAGAAAGACCGGGAAGTGAACCGGAAAGGGTTGAAGGTAGGGAAGATAAAACCTATTTACCAGTAGAAAAAAAAGTTTTGAAGACCAGGGCAAGCAGACAAAAAAAAAAAAAAAAAAAAAAAAAAAAAAAAAAAAAAACGAATGCTACAATTTGTAGGAAAACGAGAGGGAATCAAAGCATATAATGGGGTAAAGAGCTGATTATCATGACGACGAAAATCTGAGAGAGAGAGAGAGAGAGAGAGAGAGAGAGAGAGAGAGAGAGAGAGAGAGAGAGAGAGAGAGAGAGAGAACTATATGTAATTATGTAAACGAGTTGGTAACTTGTCATTTGTAAATGCAGAACTGAGAGGCTGATGTACAGAGAAAAAAATAATGAATAAACGTATACCTGATGGAAATGACAAATGATATAGGCTACTAGAGAAAAGGGTTTCGGTAAGTAAATCACACATTAAGTGTATACACCGAAGACCAAAAGAAACAGTATAATATTTCTTGTGTTCTGTTCACATGGTGCCTGAGACCTTGAAGCTTTAAAGGTCCGATTTCACACTGCAGTGCGGTTGTGCAGTTTGGTCTGTCTTCATGTATCGATGTCTGTGTAGTGAGTTTGCTTGTGAAACGGTTTTTTTTTTTTTTTTTTTTTTTTTTTTTTTTTTTTTTTTTTTTTTTTTTTGTCTTTAATTTAATGAGAAACGTTGACAAACGAGTGTCTTGCCTGGAGGAGACCTAAGAGGTCGAAACGCATCGTGTTTTGTCTTGTAACTCGTTTGTCACGTTTCTCTTCAGCGCAAGGTAAGCAAGCACTGAGGCATTCAACGCTTCCCTACCTTGCACTGAAGAGTGAAGGGATCGAAGCTGAGTACCAAATTCGTTCATTTTCGTTGTCTTATTTATTTGGGTCTTGCCTGAAGAAGACCCGAGAGGTCGAAACGCGTCGTGTTTTGTCTTGTGACTCGTTTGTCCACGTTTCTCTTGGCGGTTCGCTAAACATTTATTTAAGATTGGTTTAGGTTTCGGCCTGCAGTCGTCGTCTCACTTTGCAACTAGATTTGATTTAACGATTACATGTGCTATCACTATTGTGCGCTAGAATATTTTCTACTTTAGCTTAAGATTAAACAGAACACACACACACACACACACACACACACACGCGCGCGCGCGCGCGCGCGCGCGCGCACGCACACACGCACACACACACAGATTGATAGATGGATAAATAGATAGATGTGTGTGTGTGTGTGTGTGTGTGTGTGTGTGTGTGTGTGTGTGTGTGTGCGTGCGTGTGTGTGTGCGCCCGATCGCGCGCGCGCGCGCGCGCGTGTGTGTGTGTGTGTGTGTGTGTGTGTGTGTGTGTGTGTGTGTGTGTGTGTGTGTGTGTGTAAATAGATAGATAAGTCAAAGAGTTGATGGCGCAAACAGCAGGAAGAGAGAGGACCGACAAAAGGTTTTAGGGAGGATGGAGAAGGGCAAAGTGTTCAAAGAAGTGGCCATGATAGAGTCAGGAAGTGAAACCCTGAGGTTGAAACTGGAGAATAGCATGGAAACGGTGGTGGAACCGTAGAAGATCACAGGCGCGAACATTGGAGGCGATGTGCCAGAAGAAAGCATGACAATGGTCCGTGCTACCTGTGCAGACGGTGCGTCTCTCTCTCTCTCTCTCTCTCTCTCTCTCTCTCTCTCTCTCTCTCTCTCTCTCTCTCTCTCTCTCTCTCTCTCTCACACACACACACACACACACACACACACACACACACACACACACACACACACACACACACACACACACACACACACACACACACACACACACACACACACACACACGCACACACACTAACAACTGGCCTGGATCTGTGTGGCAGCTGATATGAAGTATACTGATGCAACCCTCTGTACCGTGATTAATATGAAAGGTAATATGAAGTATTCTGGTGTAATTCTTTGTACCCGGATAAATAAGTATTCTGATCTAATAATCCGAAACCGGCTCAGTATGAAAGCTGATATGAACTATCATAATGCATTTCATTATCACTGGATCCCGGATCTGTATGACGGCTGATTTAAAGTATTATAATGCATTTTTCTGTAACCGGATCCGTATGAAAGCTAATATGAATTATTATATTTTTTTTTTTTTGTCTCCGTATCTCAGATTCTGTTGATGTGACCTATTTTATTCTAATGTATTCGTCGTCTGTAGCCAGATCAGCTTGAAATCGGACGTGAAGTATTTATAACGCATTTCTTAGTCCCTGGATGGATATGACCGTTGATGTGACGTATTCTAATGCATTCCTGTGTACTGCAATGTATATAACAGCTGACATTGGGTATTCTGGTGTGTTGCACAGTACTGGAATCTGTACGACAGCTGATATGGAGTATCATGGGTGATGCAGTTCTGTCTACATTAATGTAACTGAAAACTACTGCCTTCTACATCTCTTCCATAAACCTCTCTAGATGCAGTCTTCTGAGAAGCAATAGGCAGCTCTAGAGTGAAAAAAAGTACTATTTGCTACTGTTTAACATGCTAATTGTGCAATCTTTGTATTTGCTATTGACTTGAAATTTCTCTATTTACGTCTCCTTCGTGTTTGATGATTGTCTATAAAATGTTGGCTTCAACATCGCTGTTGTGTTTGTTTACTGTTTACCATCACTGGATTTAATATAACAGTTGGATTAAGAAAAAAAAGGCATGCTGCAAAACCATATCATATTTTGATTTTACTATTGATTTTGTTAATTGATTAATATAAGCACGCACTTGTAGTGTGTGTGTGTGTGTGTGTGTGTGTGTGTGTGTGTGTGTGTGTGTGTGTGTGTGTGTGTGTGTGTGTAGAGAAAACGATGTTCTGCGATATACAAAAATATCAGAGACAGACAGACAGAGACAGAGAGATAGAGACAGACAGAGAGAGACTTTTTTTTCATTCATTCATTCAGATGTTTTTTTTTTTGCATTTTTTCTTCTACATATTTTTCTTCTTCTTCTAAAATCATATATATAGTATATGTTTTGGGTAAAATCAGTAGATACAACCCATATTTAGTATGCTCTCTCTCTCTCTCTCTCTCTCTCTCTCTCTCTCTCTCTCTCTCTCTCTCTCTCTCTCTCTCTCTCTCTCTCTCTCTCTCTCTCTGCGTGGTGAAATCAATCCGAAGAGTAAACCTCAAACAGGGACAGTGGACATCAGAAGGACAACCTTAAGCTCAGGGAAGTAATAACATCCGATTTTTCAATGTTCAAGAAGATCAACGAGAAGATTACATAACCTGTGCTCGCAAAGTCGTACAGCTACTACTCGTTTCTACCCTATCAAGACATGGTGTCTGGAAGATTTAGAGCGGGCCCATCGGGTAGGCCCCAAGCACCAAGATGGCAGACCTCGAACTCTTGTCGCGCGATTGCGTAGCTGGAGTGACAAGATTTCCATCCTACAAGAAAGCGACCGCAGAAAAGACATGTCGGACACCTTGGGTAACCGTGTGGCTGGTGATTTGACAATCCGTCAACAAGGGGAACTGCGTCGACAGCGGCTACAGGGCAAGACGGCGTATTTTAGAAATGGTCGCCTGTGTTTCCGGGAACAGAGATCTCCCCATTTCAGAACAGCAAGAGGACGTGGTAACCAGCGTGCCAGCCAGCGCCAGTCGGTGTTTGGACACAGGGCACAGCTGGGGAACCTTGTTCTGAACGGTAACGGGCCTATTATCCACACCTCCACCACTTCCATCCGTCCCCCTCTGCCGCACACTTACAGTCATTCCCCACCACCCTACACTTCCACCCGTCCCGCTCTGCCATATGCTTCCGCCCACTCCCCTCTAACTTCCACTTCCACCCGTCCCCCTCTGGCGTATGCTTTCTACCCACTCCCCTCCACCTTCCACTTCCACCCGTGCCCCTCTGCCACAAGCTTCTTCCACCCACTCCCCTCCACCTTCCACTTCCACCCGT
>JADBJO010011867.1:60000-61760 GCA_016801955.1 Conus betulinus
TGATTTTTAAATATATCTTTGAACTTTTAATTTTCAACGCCATTATTTTGTCTTTGTTCATAAAGCATTTCCCTTTCTTTTTCTCATTCAGGTCATTTGACTGATTCATGTATCTATTTTGTGTATTGTCCTTTTTCTTTGTCATTTTCCTTCTTCTTTTCTCCCCCTTCGTTGACGCGTGTCGTCCCCCAGCTCAATCGATCCGTTTACGTAGCGCCTATATATCTTTAATTAATAGACTGTCACGTACGTTCTCAGTATTTCATTTACTGACAACGGTGTTATAAAAACGCTTATGAAAAAAAAAAAAAAAATACTATTAAAAATCCAATCAATCAGTTCTTGTTTGGATAAAGCCTATGATGATAGTTAGATTTCGTTCGAGCTAACAAGAGATGACGATGTTAATCCCAAGTGTATCAGTTCAGTTTCGTTGTCCCCGCCTCTCCCGCTTTGTCTTCTCCCTTTTTTTTTTTTTTTTTTTCTTTTTTTTTTTTTTTTTAATATCTCTCTTCACTTGGTCTTCTTGATACAAAACACTGGTCGCCCATCTTGCACTGAGTGAAATGAAGGTACGTGATTGCTCTCGGTCATTTTTCGGTTGCCCTGAGTGTTTTGTATTTTGGTTTTTTGGCCCTAAGAAGAAAAACCTAAGAAAGTCGAAACTCCGTCGTGTTTTTGGGTCTTGCTCCTTTCCTTTTGTCTACGTTTCCTTGGCATTTTTGCTATTAATTTCCTTTAAACAAAAACCTTGTCTAAAAATTGTAAAAAGCACAAACAATTCAACCTGGTTATACACTTTTTAAAAACAGGTGAGCTGTTAAATGGCCATAAAAAAAAAATCCCCTCCAATCCTCCAATACCCTCACAGAGACCGGAGATACAGAAATGAAAAAAGGAAGGGGATTTGTGGAACGAAGGTATTCATTATTGACCTACTACCGAAGGTAAGTCAGTAACACAAACTAAGAACACTCCTAAGGTATGTCACCAAGTAACTAAGAAGTAAGTAAGTACCTACTACCAACTGAAAAAAACCAATGACCTAAAACCTAATGAAAAAACGGAACGCTAACCATCAAAAATTTAGATCTAGTTTTTGTCAAATTAGATTAAGACGACTGCAGGCGGAAATCTAATAAAACAAATCTTAAATCAATGTTAGCGGAACCGCCCCGAGAAAGCGTGGACCAATAAATGAGTCCCAAGACAAACACTTACGCGTTTTGCGACCTCATACTGGTCTTTCTTCAAGGAGGTAAGACCAAACGAATGAAATCAACGAATTCCCACCTGAGCGTTGTCGGCTTCAGAGGTCAAGCGCTAAGGAATTATAGATAGATAGATGTTGTGTGTGTGTGTTTGTGTGTGGTGGTGTGTGTGTGGTTGGTGTGTTTGCAGGGTTATAACAACTCAAAATACCAAGTTTTGAGGCCAGCAATATCCTCAGAATGCAAGTCTTTGCTCGAAATTTGAAGCGCCATATGGGTTTTGAATGTTCAGTGGCGGGGCCTGTCCTTCCATTGAACTCTGTTTACCACTGTTTCGTCGGCCCTCACTCAGGAGCCATTGGGTGAATAAAGCAAGTGAGTACCATCCGGGACGCGCGTTCCCCATCTCTGGCCTGACGTTTTAAAATTTTTCTTTGCGACAAAAAGTACTGTAACTTGAAAAGCATCCCCAGAGAATACATTTGCTGTGTATAACGTCCCGATTACCCCCTCCCTCTCTCTCTCACCTCACCTCTCTGCCATCTACCG
>JADBJO010011867.1:66007-73507 GCA_016801955.1 Conus betulinus
CTAAGTGTCCCCAAGACACAGAGGAAAAGAGACGAGAGCGTTGTTGATCACGCTGTGGTTGGCTATCATCCTAATGCTGCTAATGTAAGGCAGTCAATGACCCAATCGCCTCATGGTAATGTCTCGCTGTGTACATTTATAGTGAGGTGCCTCTGTCTGAAAGAGACAACACTATCCCCTGGGATGCTTCTTAACCGCGGTCAGAGTTATGATAAAGCTGGTTGAGACTGGACTCTGAGTCTTGAGCAGCATTTTCTTTGCGCATCATGGAACGGAATCTTCATTCTGTCTTGACCCTGCTGAGATGTTCTTACTCAAGCTTCCATTTGGGGGCCAGTCCTGCGAGAAAAGAGGTGTGGCTGCCACTATCAACTGGCACAAAGGGTCTTGTCCTCTGGCAGGCCCTTTCATGACTGTTTTGCAAACAAACGACCACGAGAATGCTCGCTCCGTCTCCTGAATCACCTGTCCGAACAGGCCAATTCTTGACAGCGGAAACACCTCATCGGAGAAGGAGATAGAGATCAAGCTTTTTTGTGTCGTACCTGGTGGTCTACGGTGAATGGTCTTTGTGAAGGCTGGGTGAAACAATACGTTAGGAAGAGTGCGTTCGTGGTGTTCTCTCGAAGGTCTTTCTCTTTATCCGAATGGTTGACACTGCGGGCGATCAATCACCTCTTGAGGCTCAGCTCTCCCCATTCATCTCTGCCTCTGAAATGTTCCCTCTCAGATCAGGGGGCTTATCTTATCACCCCCTTTTGAAGAATTCACTTCACTTGGCCTTGTAGGAGTGTCACTCTGATCTCCCTACCCCCCAGCTTTATTAGCATGATTAAGCATTCAAATTTGCTGTCTTACATAAAATGAGGACACTAATGTGGGCTGATTCTGTCTGTATGATTCATGTCAGCCCAGTGTGGACTGATTGTGTCTGTCTCTGCGATCCATGGAAGCCCAGTGTGGACTAGTTCTGTCTGTGATCCATGTCAGCACAGTGTGGACTGATTTCTGTTTGTGTGATGCATGTCAGCCAGTGTGGACTGATTCTGTGGCATCCATTTCAGCCCAGTGGGACTGATTCTGTTTGTGTGATGCATGTCAGCCCAGTGGGACTGATTCTGTTTTGTGTGAACCATGTCACCCATCCTGTGTGGACTGATTGTGTGTGATCTATGTCACCCCAGTGTGGACTGATTCAGTTGTGTTGATCCATATCAGCCCAGTGTGGACTGATTCTGTCTGTGTGTGATCCATATCAGCCCAGTGTGTGGACTGATTCTCTCTGTGTGTGATGCATGTCAGCCCAGTGTGGACTGATTCTCTGTGTGTGATGTATATCAGCCCAGTGTGGACTGATTCTCTGTGTGTGATGCATTCAGCCATGTGTGGACTGATTCCGTTTGTGTGATCCATGTCAGCCCTGTGTGGACTGATTCTGTGTGATCCCCTCAGCCCTGTGTGGACTGATTCTGTGTGATCTATGTCAGCAGCCCAGTGTGGACTGATTCTGTTTGTGTGATCCGTGTCAGCCCAGTGGTGGACTGGTTCTGGTTTGTGTGATCCATCTCAGCTCAGTGTGGACTGGTTCTGTTTGTGTGATCCATCCAGCTCAGTGTGGACTGGTCTCTTTGTTGTGTGATCCATCTCAGCTCAGTGTGGACTGGTTCTGTTTGTGTGATCCATCTCAGCCCAGTGTGGACTGGTTCTGTTTGTGTGATCCATCTCAGCCCAGTGTGGACTGGTTCTGTTTGTGTGATCCATCTCAGCTCAGTGTGGACTGATTCTGTGTGATCTTTGTCAGCCCAGTGTGGACTGATTCTGTTTGTGTGATCCATCTCAGCCCAGTGTGGACTGGTTCTGTTTTGTGTGATTCATCTCAGCTCAGTGTGGACTGGTTCTGTTTGTGTGATCCATCTCAGCTCAGTGTGGACTGATTCTGTGTGATCTTTGTGTATCAGCCCAGTGTGGACTGGTTCTGTTTGTGTGATCCATCTCAGCTCAGTGTGGACTGGTTCTGTTTGTGTGATCCATCTCAGCTCAGTGTGGACTGGTTCTGTTTGTGTGATCCATCTCAGCCTCAGTGTGGACTGATTCTGTGTGTGATCTTTGTCAGCCCAGTGTGGACTGATTCTGTTTGTGTGATCCATTCTCAGCTCAGTGTGGACTGATTCTGTGTGATCTTTGTCAGCCCAGTGTGGACTGATTCTGTTTGTGTGATCCATCTCAGCCCCATGTGGACATATGATTCTGTTTGTGTGATCCATCTCCAGCTCAGTGTGGACTTAAACGGACGACAGTCAGCTGGAGTGACAGGCCCTAAGCTTTGTTCACATGACGTCATTAAATGACGATTGGCAGGCCATACCACAGTAAAAAAAAAAAAAAAAAGTCCTGTTTAGCCAAACGATGGAATCGACATCAAACCAACATACAGTCAATAAACAATTACGCAAAAATGAATTCGACGAATAAAGGATACAATGAACTTCGACGATACCCTCAGCACTGGATACAACAATCAACAACAGAAAAATGAAAAAGGAGGAGGAAACTGGAGAATTGGAAGAGGCCAAAAGATATACTACGTTATGTCAACGAAAACGCAGGATACAGTTTCAATAAAAACAAGCACACAAACAACCACACAAACAAACTCGCACGTCCAACCAAACCCCAACCCCCAACCAAACCAACCAACCAGGCCAAAGTCGTATGTCCAACAGTTTGATAACTGCAAAGATCCAACCCCATTTCCCACTCTATCGCTAGTACGCATCTACCTTTGACAACCAAGCTCACCTACGTTAATTGAGAGAAGATGTGGGACAAGACAAGACAGACAAAGGGCGCCTACACTTCTGATCTGTCTGCCCTACATCACCACAAAGGGTGCTACAGTCTGGGACTCAGTGGGCACTACAGCGCCACGGGATTAAACCATCTATTGTTTTTGTTTAATCCAAGGGAGAGAGAATCGACCCTAGTCAGAGGCCATTACCACAGCAGCGGCCCCGCTGTATAACACTGATTCTGAGGACATTCAGTCACTGCTACTTGCAGATTCAGTAGTGGAGGGGAGGGGAAGGGGGTGGTTTGTGGGCTGTGGGCTACAGGTCTGCCAGAACCCCTCCTTGAAAAGATTCCCGGCAGACAGGGCTCAAATAGCTCCTTTCCCAGCATGTTCGTGTCGCTGGCCGTACGGGACCACAGAGAAAATTCGCTGGTCAATTCACTGTAGAAAACACTCCCTCCACCCCCACCACCCCCTCCCCAATTTTGATCATCGTTAACCAATGTTCGGCTATCATTTCAAGTTTGAACATTCTCACCTGAATGTGATCAGCAAGTGAAATTGGAGAGGGAAGAGGAAGGAGGGTGGAGGGGGGAGGCAAATTCTGCCAGCATGAAGCAACAGTGCTGACGTTTCGACGAGGTTATCTTGAAGTCCAATAGGCCATATTCAACAGTAGTACTTGTTGATTACCAGTTTCCTCCTTCCTTTATCCGGAAAAACTTGTGTTGACATTGTTCCCCCCCCCCCCCCCCCCCCCCCCCCTCCCTCTCCCACCCTTCTCACGCTTAAGATGCTCACTTTCCTTCAGAAAGAAAACAATTTCTTTCTATTAATAATCAACGTAAATCGGACTAGGGAATGATATTTCCTTTTTATGACACCCTTCTCATCCGACCGCTTATTTCCCTTCTGCAACAAGGACATTTAGAACATATTTAACACAGAAATCACAGAAAACACTCGTTGAACATGACATTGGCACATTCAGTGACATGTTAATTTTGTTGTTGTTGTTTGTTGTTATTGTTAAAGGACCTCTTGCACAAACTGGCTAAAATCCCTTCTACTTTAAAGGGAAGACGTGTTTTTTTTTTTTCTTCTTTTTTTTTTTTAATGGAAGTTATGTGATTCAGGGGGCCCTAGGCTGTAGATATGATGGAAAACACCTCTATATTGTGAACAAGGTACGGGTGGTTTATGCATTGCCCATATCACCCCATACAATGTTAGTTACACACCCACTCATCGGCCGGTGCGTCGTAACAAGGCGTATTCCACGAGCTTTCAACTTAAAGGCACGAGAAAACAAAGACATGTAGGGCGCCGGAAAACCCAAGCAAGACCACAGAACCTCACAATCACTTTGTTAGTTCACTTATTTTTCACGTGCTGCACATATTTCATGTCATGGCCCACTCTTGTCTCGTCTGTCTCCTCACACGGTCTGCTTCTCTTCATGATCTGGTCTGTCTCTCGTCTCTCTCTCTCTCTCTCTCTCTCTCCTCTCGCTCTCTCTCTCTCTCTCTCTCTCTCTTCTCTCTCCTCCCTCTCTCTGCGTGGTGAAATCAATCCGAAGAGTAAACCTCAAACAGGGACAGTGGACATCAGAAGGACAACCTTTAAGCTCAGGGAAATAAGTTTGAGGGAAATATCGGGATACACGCAAAAAAAAACAGTGGGCAGAAGTTCACTGAAAAAACGTGGAACTCACACACACACACACACACACACACACACACACACAACACACAAACTCTCTCTCTCACTCCCACACTCACTCCATCTCTCCCCCGCTCTCTCTCTCTCTCTCTCTCTCTCTCTCTCTCTCTCTCCTCTACCTTATCCATGTGTGCACACTGCCTACAGTCGTGGCGTGTCATGCTTATTGTCCTTGGTAGCCTGCAAAACCAGGTGGGCGTCATAGAGGCTTTTTCTTGAGGGGGACAGAGGCGAACAGCTCAAGGGAGGTAACAGCGTGACTGTCGTGATTGCTGTTCTTGGTGGCGGGGGCAGACGCATGGGATGGGGTCGTTGCAGGCCTGCACCTGAGGGGACAGAGGAAGCAGCTCAAGGGAGTGAATAACGTGACGGCTCAAAGGGAAAAGGCTAACGCCACAGTGTGACACGTGGAATGATTGATGAAGTGTAAGTACGCTTCAGAAGTTGATTGTAAACTTATCATTGTCATTGTTCAATCAAGATCGACAGACGACGGATCAAACGATAACTTGATCAATGAAGAGACAGGCTGACCGACGAACGGATGAATAGATATAACATAAGACAGATTGATAGATATAGACAGATAGGTAGATAGATAGATAGATAATTATATAATCCGAAAGAAAGATAGAGAAATAGACAGAAAGACCGGGAAGTGAACCGGGAAAGGGTTGAAGGTAGGGAAGATAAAACCTATTTACCAGTAGAAAAAAAGTTTTGAAGACCAGGGCAAGCAGACAAAAAAAAAAAAAACAACAACAACAACAAAAAACGAATGCTACAATTTGTAGGAAAACGAGAGGGAATCAAAGCATATAAATGGGGTAAAGAACTGATTATCATGACGACGAAAATCTGAGAGAGAAAAGAGAGAGAGAGAGAGAGGAGAGAGAGGAGAGAGAGAGAGAGAGAGAGAGAGAGAGAGAGAGAGAGAGAGAATTATATATGTAATTATGTAAACGAGTTGGTGACTTGTCATTGTGTAAATGCAGAACTGAGAGGCTGATGTACAGAGAAAAAAAATGAATAAACGTATACCTGATGGAAATGACAAATGATATAGGCTACTAGAGAAAAGGGTTTCGGTAAGTAACCACACATTAAGTGTATACACCGAAGACCAAAAGAACAGTATAATATTTCTTGTTTCTGTTCACATGGTGCCTGAGACCTTGAAGCTTTAAAGGTCCGATTTCACACTGCAGTGCGGTTGTGCAGTTTGGTCTGTCTTCATGTATCGATGTCTGTGTAGTGAGTTTGCTTGTGAAACGGTTTTTTTTTTTTTTTTTTTTTTTTTTTTTTTTTTTTTTGTCTTTAATTTAATGAGAAACGTTGACAAACGAGTGTCTTGCCTGGAGGAGACCTAAGAGGTCGAAACGCATCGTGTTTTGTCTTGTAACTCGTTTGTGTCCACGTTTCTCTTCAGCGCAAGGTAAGCAAGCACTGAGGCATTCAACGCTTCCCTACCTTGCACTGAAGAGTGAAGGGATCGAAGCTGAGTACCAAATTCGTTCATTTTCGTTGTCTTATTTATTTGGGTCTTGCCTGAAGAAGACCCGAGAGGTCGAAAACGCGTCGTGTTTTGTCTTGTGACTCGTTTGTCCACGTTTCTCTTGGCGGTTCGCTAACATTTTATTTAAGATTGGTTTAGGTTTCGGCCTGCAGTCGTCTCACTTTGCAACTAGATTTGATTTAACGATTACATGTGCTATCACTATTGTGCGCTAGAATATTTTCTACTACTTTAGCTTAAGATTAAACAGAATGCACACACACACACACACACACACACACACACACGCGCGGCGCGCGCGCGCGCGCGCGCGCGCGCGCGCGCGCGCACGCACACACGCACACACACACAGATTGATAGATGGATAAATAGATAGATGTGTGTGTGTGGTGTGTGTGTGTGTGTGTGTGTGTGTGTGTGTGTGTGTGTGCGTGCGTGTGTGTGTGTGTGCGCCCGATCGCGCGCGCGCGCGCGCGCGCCTGTGTGTGTGTGTGTGTGTGTGTGTGTGTGTGTGTGTGTGTGTGTGTGTGTGTGTGTAAATAGATAGATAAGTCAAAGAGTTGATGGCGCAAACAGCAGGAAGAGAGAGGGACCGACAAAAGGTTTTAGGGGAGGATGGAGAAGGGCAAAGTGTTCAAAGAAGTGGCCATGATAGAGTCAGGAAGTGAAACCCTGAGGTTTGAAACTGGAGAATAGCATGGAAACGGTGGTGGAACCGTAGAAAGATCACAGGCGAACATTGGAGGCGATGTGCCAGAAGAAAGCATGACAATGGACCGTGCTACCTGTGCAGACGGTGCGTCTCTCTCTCTCTCTCTCTCTCTCTCTCTCGCTCTCTCCTCCTCTCTCTCCTCTCTCTCTCTCTCCCCCTCTCCTCTCTCTCTCTCTCTCTCTCTCTCTCTCTGCCTCTCTCACACACTCTGCACACTCTCACACACACACTCACACACACACACACACACACACCACACACACACACACACACACACACACACACACACACACACACACACACCACACACACACACACACACACAACACACACACATCACACAACAACTGGCCTGGATCTGTGTGGCAGCTGATATGAAGTATACTGATGCAACCCTCTGTACCGTGATTAATATGAAAGGTAACATGAAGTATTCTGGTGTAATTCTTTGTACCCGGATATATAAGTATTCTGATCTAATAATCCCGAATCCGGCTCAGTATGAAAGCTGATATGAACTATCATAATGCATTTCATTATCACTGGATCCCGGATCTGTATGACGGCTGATTTAAAGTATTATAATGGCAATTTTCTGTAACCGGATCCGTATGAAAGCTAATATGAATTATTATAGGTTTTTTTTTTTGTCTCCGTATCTCAGATTCTGTTGATGTGACCTATTTATTCTGATGTATTCGTCTGTAGCCAGATCAGCTTGAAATCGGACGTGAAGTATTTATAACGCATTTCCTTAGT
>JADBJO010011867.1:78507-86632 GCA_016801955.1 Conus betulinus
ATCGCACTGAGGAGTTCGTTCAGGGCAGACGATCAAAGACAACCGGGACACAGCAGGCAACGACACCCCACGGCTCCAATGGCCATACTGGACGCGGACGGTCATCCGGCGCGCTGGTCCGACGCCGCCGGGCGCGGTGTAAGTGGAGCTGGCGGGAATTTGCGGAGCTGGGAAACGATCACTTCCGGTTCCGTGGCGTTCAGGTTGGTCACAGTGACAGGGGCAGTAAAGGTGGTGAACCGGAATCGGTTGGTTCGTTGGGATCGTTGTCAAACACAAGGTCGGGTTATGTGCATTGCCCAGCGTAGGGAAAAAAGTACATTAACGCATTAACCTTTCTCATGCACCGGCGCGTCACACATCGCGAGATCGTTTATTAGACCAATCAGATGGGCGGCAATTGTCACTAACAGGTCTGGTCACACTGTAACCAGTTACGTCGCGCAACAGACGCATTTGAAACGCACACCGCAACACACACACACCCTACACACACATTCACACACAACACACACACACCGATCAGTGCATCACAAACACGGCAACGTGCGCACAGTTTCACCTACGACAACACACTCACACTAACGCTAACGCACGCACGCTACAATTGCAACACACTCACAATCACAGATGCACTTCCTGGCATCGCATACATCACGCGCTATCATGTATACACTGCAACGCTCACGCCTTATACACCACACAATCACAGCACAGCCACTATGCACACACATCAACACACCATCACACTACGATGGCTACGGGATCGATGACACACTAACCCACCATAGACATAAGAACAGGTCGCCGCGTGTTCGCATCGCATGCACGTAGCACACACACCATCATGCACGAAGCGCGCGTGGCGTCACACAGACTACACATCCTCCTCTCTTTCACACTCTTCTTCCATCTCTCCCTCTGTATGTATGTATGTGTGTAGGTATGATATAAAATATAATATATATATATATATATTATATTATAACATTTGGTATATGCTCTCTGTGTGTGTGTGTAGTGTGGTGTGTGTCGTGTGTGTGTGTGTGTGTGTGTGTGTGTGTGTGTTCGGTGTACGCTCAGCCTATAAAAAAACCTATGTATAATGTATGGGTTCTGATCTGTATTTACTAATTAATACACTCAGCCTGATGGCATCTACTCTGTCATTCAAAAAGCTGTTAGCTCATCCAGTCACAGCCTCACACATGCACATCTATCCAACTATGACACACAGCACCAGCACACACACAGCACACACACGGTGGCACGCGCACGACCGTTCGTCCTTATCTGCAAGTCTGGAAGAGGTGTTTGACTTTTCAAAGCGAGTTCTTTCGAAGCGAAAAGAGAAATGAGTTAGTGGCCCTCACACGGGCAATGAACTCGCTCAAGGACCATCGGATAAATGGACCCATTCCATTATCAGCAACTGAATTGCCTGCACCCTCCTGTGGCGAACCCTGTCTACCCCTCTTATTTCGCCGCCGATTCGGCAGCCAGCCTCCTCATGCTTTACCCCAACCCCACGCTTCCCACCCAACCGCAATTCATTTCTGATCCTTGAATAAGTCCCGGCTGAACATACTAGCGGGGGGGTCATTCAACGTGTTATACCGTATATCGGGGGGGGATTCATTTCAAACGCGTTCTAGTGGGGGGTGTTGGTTTGTGGTTTGTTGGAGGGTGGGGGGGGGTGGGGTGGGGGGCGACCAAGAACGAAAAAAAAAACTTCACGGGCTTTTGCCGTGAGAAGTGGGGTTCAGTTGTATTGGTGGCCCGTGTGCGTCCACCAGTTGTAGAACGTGGACAGACGTTCTGTTGGCCTTGTTTGTTCTTCTTCCTGAGTTGTGAAAAGAGGCGATCCGGCGATCCATTTAGGCCAGTGGGCGGCGCGACTCTGTGACATAAAGTGAGGGACCCGCTCACTGGCTAAGCTTTCTGCGTTTTCGTGTTCTCCTGACCTTAAGAAACAGAAATGGTTAGAAAATAAATACAAAAATATATTTTTTTTTTAACTGACTAATTATAATCACCACAGATTTTATTGGTGAACGCGTAGGTATAATTGCTAACTTCAAGATCGCTAAACTCAATCGTGGAGCAGCATGTTTTTGTTCGACTGAATGAACTTACATAACCTTATTGAAAGGAGTTATTATGATCAAGTGCTCGTTATCTCCATCAGTCTCCTGCGAGCTCGAATATCTAAACATCATCATAGCTTTAGACAAAAAAAAAAAAAAAAAATTGATGGTGATCTTTAATAATATCTTTACTTACTTTCACTTAATTTCACGCCATCATTTTGTCTTGTTTCATATGCATTTGCTTTTCTCTTCATTCAGTCATTGACTGATTCATGTATCTATTGTGTATTTGTCATTTTCCTCTCTTGACGTCCAAGCTCTCGATTCAGTTTTAAGCGCCTATATATCTTTATTAATAACTGTCACGTTATCTCACGTATTTCACTGACAACGGTGTTATAAAAAGCTTATGAAAAAAAAAAAATACTATTAAAAATCACATCAATCAGTTCTTGTTTGGATAAAGCTATGATGATATTTAGTTATTCGAGCTAACAGAGAGATGAATGATGTTAATCAAGTGTATCAGTATCTAGTTCGTTCGTGTCCCCTCTCCCCTTTTTTTTTTTTTTTTTTTTTTTTTATATCTCTCACTGTTCTTCTTGATAAAAACACTGGTCCAGCCCATCTTGCACTGAAGTGAATGAAGGTAAGTGATTGTACGTTCATTTTCGTTGCCCTGAGTGTTTTGTATTTTGCCTGAAGAAGACCTAAGAAGTCGAAACGCGTCGTGTTTTGTCTTGTGATCCTTTGTCTACGTTTTCCTTGGCAGTTTGGCTATTAATTACATTTAAAACTTGTTAAAATTGTAAAAAAAGCCCACAAACATTCACTTTGTTTATAGCTTTTAAACAGGTGAGCTGTGAATGGCCATAAAAAAAAATCCCCTCCAATACCTCAAAGGACCGGAGAGAAAGAAGGTAAAAAAAGGGGATGGGGAACGATAGGTATTTCATTGACTAATAACTAGTAAGTAAGTACACAAACCTAGAAACTAAGTCACCAAGTAACTAAGTAATTAAGTAACTAACTAACAACTGAAAAACATGACATAAAACCTAATGAAACGAACGCTAACGCTAAATTTAGATCTAAATTAGATTAGTTGCAACGGAGACGACTGCAGGCGGAAATCTAAACAAACATCTTAAATAAATGGTAGCGAACCGTCCAGCACAGGAAACGTGGACAAATGATTCACAAGACAAAACCACACAAAAAGTACGCGTTTCGACCTCATAGGTCTTCTTCAGATAAGAGCACAAACAATGAAATAACGAAAAATGCACTTAGCTTTGATCGCTTCAGTAGTTCAGCGTCGTAGGAATATAGAGCGATAGATATATGATGTGTGTGTGTGTGTGTTGTGTGTGTGCTGTGTGTGTGTTGTGTGTGTGCGTGTGTGTGTGTGCAGGGTATAAACTTCATACTCAGTTTTGAAGCACAATATCTCAGAATTTCAAAAGTAGTCTTTTGCTCTGTTGAATTTTGAAGCGCCAGATGGTTTGAATGTTCAGGCCTCCGTGTTCTGTCCATTGGAACTCTGTTTACACTGTCTCGGCCTCACTCAGCCATTGGGTGAATAAGATAACCACAAGATGAGCTACCAGCCGGTACGTCGTTCAAACATCTCTGCCTGACGTTTCATTTTCTTTGCAGACAAAAAGTACTGTAATTCAAGGCATCCACCCAGAGATACCATTTTGGCAGTCGCCATGATAAGTCCGATTGCCCTTCCCCTCTCCCCCTCCACCTCTGCAATCTACCGACCTTCCTGCACAAAGAGACAGATAGAGAGGCCAGAACAGATAGATTATATGGAGCCATCGTGTCTATCGAGAGAGAGAGAGGAGAGGAGTGAGAAGAGCTAGAGAGAGCGGAGAGAGAGAGAGAGAGACGAGAGACGAATATGGACCAGACAGAGAGGCAGTATATAAAAGAGAGGCAAACAAGTCTCAAACGATCATTCTGAACGACCAAGAGGGCACCATGAATGTTCATTTGTGTATGGAAAAGAGATTATATTCTATATATATTATATTATATATATATATATATATATATATATATATTTCCATGGTATCGTGATTTCAGTGTGGGTGTGGATTGTCTTTGTGATAGGTGAAAGTGGATGGCAAGCGCAGCAATGCCCTACAGGCCGTGGTATAACTCACCACGGGATATTACTGTCTGCCTGCTCACTTTTCTTTGCCTCGGGTGATGTATGTTGTACCTCACAGAGAACAGGGTTGCGTGTGTGTTTACGTGAACAGGGTAATGTGTGTTCTCGCAGAGAAACAGGGTATGTGTGTCTAACAGAGAACAGGGTATGTCGTGTGTGTCTAACAGGAACAGGTGTATTGTCTAACAGAGAACAGGGTATGTGTGTCTAACAGGGTATGGGTATGAACACGTACCTAACAGAGAACAGGGTATGTGTGTTGTGTAAACAGGAGAACAGGGTATGTGTGTCTAACAGAGAACAGGGTATGTGTGTCTAACAGAGAACAGGGTATGTGTGTGTCTAACAGAGAACAGGGTATGTGTGTCTAACAGAGAACAGGGTATGTGTGTCTAACAGAGAACAGGGTATGTGTGTCTAACAGAGAACAGGGTATGTGTGTCTAACAGAGAACAGGGTATGTGTGTGTGTTAACAGAGAACAGGGTATGTGTGTCTAACAGAGAACAGGTATGTGTGTCTAACAGAGACAAGGGTATGTGTGTCTAACAGAGAACAGGGTATGTGTGTCTAACAGAGAACAGGGTATGTGGTCTAACAGAGAACAAGGGTATGTGTGTCTTTAACAGAGAACAGGGTATGTGTGTGTAACAGAGAGAAACAGGGTATGTGTGTCTAACAGAGAACAGGGTATGTGTGTGTTTAACAGAGAACAGGGTATGTGTGTCTAACAGAGAAAGGATGGTGTGTGTCTAACAGAGAACAGGGTATGTGTGTGTCTAGAGAGAGAACAAGGTATGTGTGTGTCTAACAGAGAACAGGGTATGTGTGTGAGGGAACAGGGTATGTAACAGAGAACAAGGTACGGGTGTGTTAACAGAGGAACAAGGGTATGTGGTCTCTAACAGAGAACAAAAGGTATGTGTGTCTAACAGAGAACAAGGTATGTGTGTCTAACAGAGAAACAGGGTATGTGTGTCTAACAGAGAACAGGGTATGTGGTGTAACAAGAACAGGGTATGTGTGTCTAACAGAGAACAGGTTGTTGTGAGAACCAGTGTGCGCACGCGAGCGCGCAAGCAGTGCATGCGTGCGTGCGCGTGCGTGTGCGTGCGTTTGTTGTGTGTGTGTGTGTGGTGTGTGTTGTGTGTGTGTGTGTGTGTGTGTAAAAGTGGACAGGGTTTGTATGTCTAACAGGGTATGTGTGTCTGACAGAGGACGGGGTATGTGTGTGCGTGACAGAGAAACTGGGTATGTATGTCAAACAGAGAACAGGCTGTGCGAGTCTGAAAGAGAGAACTGGGTATGTCTAACAGAGAACAGGTATGTGTGTGTGTGCGTAACAGAGAACAGGGTATGTGAATAGTAACAGGAAAACAGGGTGTGTGTGTGTGTGTGTGTGTGTGTGTGTGTGTGTGTGTGTGTGTGTGTGCGTAACAGAGAAACCAGGTTATGTGAATCTAACAGAGAAACAGAGTGTCAGAGTCTAACAAAGAACAGGGTGTAAGAGTCTTTAACAGAGAACAGAGTGTAAGAGTTTAACAGAGAACAGAGTGTAAGAGATCAAAGTCAAAGTAACAGAGAACAGGGTGTACGAGTCTGAAAGAGAACCGGGTATGTATGTCTAACAGAGAACAGAGTGTGTGAATGTTACAGAGAACAGGGTGTGTGAATGTGACAGAGAACAGGGTGTGTGAATGTAACGAGAATAGGGTGTAAGAGTCTAACAGAGAACTGAACGTAGAGGTCTAACAGAGAACTGAAATGTAAGAGTCTAACGGAGAACAGGGTGTGTGAATTTAACATAGAACATGTGGTGTGTGGTGTGTGTGTGTGTGTGTGGTGTTGTGTGTGTGTGTGGTGTTGTGTCAGTACAACTTTGAGTATAATCTGACAATAAATTGGTTTCAGTCAGTCAGTCAGAGTGTGGTGTGTGGGGTTTGTGGTGTGGGTTGAGTGTGTGTGTGTGTGTTAGGTGTGTGTGTGTGGTGTGTGTGTGTGTGTGGTTGTGTGGTGACAGTGGAAGGGTATGTGTGTCTAACAGAGAACGGGTATGTATGTATAACATAGAAAACCGATAGTGGACCCTATGTGTCTACAGAGAAGAAACAGGGGTGGTGTGTGCTATAACAGGGCACAGCATACAAATGCCTAACAAAGAACCCGGTAATGTTTATCTGACTAAAAATCTAGCTATATTTCTCTGACAGAGAAGAGGTACACTGTTAGATTAATAGAGATTTAAGTTTCTAATCTAACCTAAATGGGCGCGTTCCCGAGCCCTTGCCCACTACAAACACACACACGTACACCACGTACACACACGTCCTCTCGCACCTCTCTCTCCCCCACATCAGCTCCCCTTCCGTATGCTTCTCTCTCTCTCTCTCATCACCCACACTTCTAACACACACACACACTTAATAATCGCGCCTCGTTCTCTCCGACGTACGTATACGCACACACCCACACACACCCGTAACGCACGCACGCTCACCCCCCGCTAGAAAGCACGCACGCTCTCTTGCGCGTGGTACACACATACCCACATACAACTCTCTTGCACAAAACTCGCGCGCGCATACAAGCACATCTTCTCTCTCTCTCTCTCCTCTTCTCTCTCTCTCTCTCTCGTCTCTCTTTCTCTCTCGCTCTCCCCCCCCCCCCCCCCCCTCTCTCTCTCTCTCTGTTACATTTTGCTGGCGTAGTATGACCTTTTTAATCATTTGTAAATTTATCGGACACAAGGACACATTTACTGTGACTCAGACTCTTCTGTTCTTGCACTAAGTGACATTGGCTGCGGGACTTAAATCCCGTAGGACGATTTCTAATCTTTTTTTTTACCCCTCTCGACCCTCGGAAGCAGGAATGCTTCAGTTAATGGTCGATGTTGTCAATCCAGGGGAAATGTTCCTCTCGGAAATATTGGAACTCTCTCATCTCCTCTCTCTCTCTCTCTCTCTCTCTCTCTCTTCTCTCTCTCTCTCTCTCTCTCTCTCTCTCTCTCTCTAAAAAAAGAAAAAGAAAAAAGAAAAGGCAAAGAAAAAAAACGACGATCACATTTTTAGTGACAGGCAACAAAAACATTAAAAACATCACCCACCATTGTAAATTAAAGGCATGCGAAACTGGTTCAAACTGTGTTTGAAAAAACTTGGAAACGTCTGTTTAGTTTTCAAATGGTATTGATACCATGAAATCTTTAGCCCCCTTATTCTTCTGTTCACACACACACACACACACACACACACACACCACACACACCACACACACACACACACACGGCGCGCACGCACACACAGAAGGATTAGTGGATTACATAGATAGATAGATAGATGATAGAAAGATAGATAGATGGAGATAGATAGATAGATAGATAATAGATAGGATAGACAGACGGACAGACAGATAGAGATTACTTTTATGCAAAGAAAAACTCAAAATATTTTGTGGTGTAATTGTATGGCTTTTTCGATGGTTTATCTTTAAAGTCGTCGTTCACGACATGGACGGATGGGTAGACGGACGGACAGACAGACAGACAAGACAGACAGATAAAATAAATTAGATTACCTTTACGCGATAAAGATAAATCAGAATATTTTGTTGTGGTGTTATTGTATGCTTTTTCGTTTTGCTATGTTCTAAGTCGTTCAAAGACATATTGAACAGGAAATGTTCATAATGATATGGGTTTTTTGTGGGGTTTTTTTTTTTCAAAATTATGTACAGTTTACTTGTAAATGTTGCACTCATCATAATGCTGGTGGCGTTCATTTCGAATTCTTGTGACCTAGAGATAGACTGGTTGTTATTTGTAGATGGACAGTCGAGGTACGGGAAACAGATCA
>JADBJO010011868.1:0-7500 GCA_016801955.1 Conus betulinus
GCCCCTACTGACGACAATAAATTGCTTAGTCGTGGAGCCGGCGTGAGTGAGCTCTCCCTGCAGAGGCGCCACCACCACGTCCAACGACAGCCCCCCCATGGACTCGCCGATACCGGTGACCCCGACGGAACCAAACAAGACCACAGACGTGGAGAGGACATCAAAACTGAGGTCACCATGACAGCAGGGCATGAAGGGCCACAGAACTTGAGACACTTTTTTTTTTAAATGCTGATCGATGAGAATGAGGATGATTAAGATGATGCTACGGATTTCCATTTCGGTCTGAGACTACATGACAGGGCTGTACTCTACGCTTCCTTTCATAATATATCCCGGTGTCAACCAGCCCGAGAGATACAGGCACCTGCAGTGTTGGTCAGGAAATTTGAGCAACACTCTCAGAAACGCATCCATTAAGTGGATGAAACTCGACTGTGTGGTCCCAGTCTTCCCAATTGAGCCCGTAGCAACTCTCAACTCTGGGTAGGAGCCGGTCGGGGCAGAAAAAAACCCACATGACTTCTGATGGGATTCGAACCCACGACCTCCCAGCCGGGAGTCCGCGACGCTAACCACTTCGCCACGGCGGCTGGTTCTTTATCTGTTCTTAGCAAAACTGGGCTTGGACCACAGGCAGCAATGCTTTGGCGTTGGTGTAACTGTTTATCCATTGGAACAATTCTTATCATCTTTGTATATTGTTTACCGTTTATGTCTCCCCGTCGTATTCAGGATTTCCTTTCAAATAGTGGACAGTGGCGAAGTGATCAGCATCGCAGGTTCCCGGCTGGGAGGTCGTGAGTTCGATTCCCATCGGAGCCGTTTATTTTGTGGGATTATTCGACCCCAATGGGTTCCTAGCCAGAGTTGAGTTTGACCAACACAAAAGTGTCCGTCGCTCTTAGGCCTGGTTAACGCTAGACTTTAGTATAGAAAGTAAGCGGACGGTACAGCCCTGTCATTCAGTCTCACACCAGAATGGAAATCCGTAGCATCATCTTCCTGTTTATGCTTGTACATTATATTTTGTTTGAGAAACACATATCGGTTTCCACGTGCAGTTAGATGCCATATAGTGCCCTGCTATTTTCTACAGTTGAGATTAGTTATCTTCGAGAGTAATCCCATCGTATTCAGAAAAGGTGGATCTTCAGAGATAAGACAACATTGCATGTGCAAAAGAGTACCTTTGCCCAAAATGCATTTGTATAAATACTTCATTGTATACCTATCATCCAGGTTAAGATCTTCCTGAGATCTAGCAGGCAGAGCAGCGCAAGTTGTTTTGGGTGTTACAAAGAATTTAAAAAAAACTCTGGGTAGTACCAGCCGCCGTGGCGAAGTGGTTAGCGTCGCGGAATCCCGGCTGGGAGGTCGTGGGTTCGAATCCCATCAGAGTCATGTGAGTTTTTCTGCCCCGACCGGCTCCTACCCAGAGTTGAGTTTGCTGCGGACTCAGTTGGGAAGACTGGGACCACACAGTCGAGTTTCATCCACTTAATGGATGCGTTTCTGAGAGTGTTGCTCAAATTTCCTGACCAACACTGCAGGTGCCTGTATCTCTCGGGCCTGGTTGACACTGGGATATATTATGAAAGGAAACGTAGAGTACAGCCCTGTCATGTAGTCTCAGATCGAATGGAAATCCGTAGCATCATCTTAATCATCCTCATTCTCATCGATACGCATTATTTTTTTTTTTAATGTCTCAAATTCTGTGTCCTTCATGCCCTGCTCTCATGGTGACCTCAATTTCGATGTCCTCTCCACGTCTGTGGCCTTGGTTTGGTTCCGTCGGGGTCACCGGTATAAGCGAGTCCATGGGGGCTGTCGTTGGACGGACGTGGTGGCGCCCTCCGGAGGGAGAGCTCACTCACGCCGGCTCCGCGACTAAGCAATTATTGTCGTCAGTAGGGGGGCTTAGTAGGTGGTGTCCTGCGTATGTTAGATCAGAACAGACGCCACTGAATACCACCGAAGTGACTCGGCAGCAGTGCAGTGTCTCCTCCGGTGGATTGCCTCTTGACGACTTGACATTGACGGCTCCCTTATGGATTGCTGGTGCCGGAGCTGCGGCGGGGCCGACCGGGCTGTGGCTGTGGACGGGGGTGGTCGGAATGAGCGGCGTGTGCGCACTGCCTCTGATGTGGCGCAGAGGTTGGGACAGCAAAAAAAAAAAAAAAAAAAAAAACCTCTGGGTAGTGTATCATTTTAAAGTGTGTAAGGTTATTTGACTATCACGTCCAACCAGTGTGCAGCATGGTGTCAATTTCAGTTTTGCCTCCACGAGATTTGTCAGAGTTCTAGAACATATTTCCACTGATTTAGTTCATAGGTAGACTAAACACAAAACACCTGCTTTACCTAAATTCTGCAGTTGGGTGGATACGATAGTGGTGAAGATTCACACAGATCACACAGATGAATGATTAAGGATTGCGCAAAGTAGCACATAATAGTGCTAAAACAAAGTGGGTAATGAGATGTAGAATCAAGTTATGTCAATTCAGTTTATGATATGTTTGGTTAACTTAGAATACTACACAAAAGCACTAACATTTATTTGAAGAATCCATACTAGACACAGTTCTTCGACATTCTGCACGACCATTTTGTATACAGTTTCTTGTATTATTTTAAATATATTTGTTATGCCTATTATCTGTCCGTGTTAAAACTACTTCCTTCGTAAGGAGCCATGGCCTATACTGTCTGTCTGTCTGTCTATCTCACGCTCTCTGTCTGTCTGTCTGTCTGTCTCTCTCTCTCTCTCTCTCTCTCTCTCTCTCTCTCTCTCTCTCTCTCTCTCTCTCTTGTCAATCATTGCAAGGACAGAAGACAGATCACTTCCAATGCAATCAGTTTAGAACTGAGAAGAACTGAGCCAGCTTCTTCCCTCCCCCTCTACTTCACCTTTCTTCTCTTTTTCCCTCCTCCCTATCTCCTCTACCCCGCTCCCTCTCGAATCGAAAACACATCACACTGCTTTCCAAGAAAACTGAGTTTACTTTGGACCAGAAAGTTTCCTTCCCTGCCTTCTGGGTCATCTCTTCCTATTTCCCCATTTCTTTTTTTTCAATACATGATACAGTATCGGGGAAAATTTTAACTATTTTATCTGTCTGGCTGTCTATCTGTTTGGACGTTCGGAGTTGGCAGCTGGATGAACTTTAGAAAACAAAACCCACTGGTTCCTTTGCAGAGTCTCCGCCCATGTTAGAGAAATTTTTCGGTCGTCTATCTCGACCCGTTCTCCCTTCACCCCCCACCCCACCCCCGCCTCCACCCTACCTCCCACCCCCACCCGCCCTCACCCCTCACCAACTAGCACGGTACTTAATGTGTCGGCTTGCGTGAAAGGCTGTCTGAGGAGGCCTCGCTCTGCGATACATCTAAATAGCTAAAAGCCTGGCCGACAGGGGAAGTCAAAGCACTGATGCAGCCGCACCTAAAAACCTATCCAGCGTTAAGTACCTCGAGGCGAATGTATCTAATCCACATTGTCTTCCTAAACACCATTACGTCTGCGCAATAGATCGTCGTTTCTGTCTGTCTCTCCATCTCTGTCTCTGTCTCTCCCTCTCTCTCTCTCTCTCTCTCTCTCTCTCTCTCTCTCTCTCTCTCTCTCTCTCTCTTGCATACTCATATCTCACGTCACTTTCCTTCTCATCTTTCCACTGTCCTGTCTTTGTTTTTCTTTTCTTTATTAGAGTGGGACATGTTGAACTCTGTTCTGAATCATCTTGTCGTGTTGGTACTGGTTCTGTTGATTACGCATATATGTAGAAGATATACCAGGAGATTAGTTTTATTGCTGTTGTGAATTTTTCAATGGAAAGTGCTGAACGAATAGATCCCCGATTAAAAATCAGTTGAAATGAAATGAACCGGGCCATCTGCCCATGTCAAAAGGAACAGTGGGGGTGGGGGTAAAGTCAAAAGAAAATATCATGTGTGTCTAAACAAAATACGAAGTACTGACATGGGAAGTCGAAGGAGGGGAAGGGGAAGTGGGGAGAGGGTGAAAAGCGTGAGGATGATTTACGGTAATATAAATCACGTAATATCTTGTGACTCAAACACGTGGATCAACAGCAAACAATTACATTCTATTACTTAAGGTAACTCGACCTCAGCTGAAGTGCCTTATTTATGTAAGATGCGACTGCGAATGAGTGACTGGGACTTGACAACAGCAACGCTAGTCTGAACATAGAGGGTTTGATTGTAGAATTTTCGCGGTATATACTGCTCTCTGAGTGTTTGATATACTGGACAAATGAACATAAAATGTATTTCAGATTCATATGCATTTTGGCAGTTCGGGCAGTCAAAACAGTTACGCGTTGCTTCACAAAAACGATTTGCGTGGCACTTTAGCGGTGAAACACCAAGTCTCATTCGCGTTAAATATTTTCTTAAGGTACTACTTTTTATAACAAGTAAATAATCACTGAGGCAATGGTTTTGTTTCAATAAAGAATAAAACGAATAGCGCTCTTTCGTATTAATCTTACTGTTCCAGCCTTGGATATAACAGTCAATCAAACGTTGTCTAAATTCAGCCAGAAATATGTTCTCATTACCAACTCCTTGGCATTCCCACGCAAATCCGAAACCATGGCGATACAGAGTGAAACAAATAGTAGTTACCCAGTTATTCTTATTATTGTAATGAAGATTACAGAGCATGTTATAACATTTTCGAGGAAGGCGATCCTCACACATTTTTGTTAGAGATAACCAATATTTAATATTTCGAACATAAATATTTATAAATAATGGAAACCTCCCCGTTTCACCATACACAAGCACATTTGGTGTCTTCACACTGACGTTTAACAGTCTCTTAATCGCAAATAAATGTACCTGTTCAATGATTGAATAATCAGCGCTAAGACCCATACTTCTGAACCGTATGTAAGTATGGGTTGTATCTGACAGTCAAAAAGCTTGAAGAACAGTTGAGGAGATTGATTACCGAGGGACCAAAGTAGTCGTAAAATACCAATTACACCTTTCTTTGCTCTGTCAGCCATGTCCCTTAACGCATACGAAAAGGACACACCTGTTGAAAAAATTACACCCAAATATTTGTACTGGTTAACAATCTCTAAATACTGTCCATAAAGCCATTTTTCACGAGCGGCAAGATGGCCACCTTTTCTAAAGACAACCACTTTAGATTTATCCATATTTACTATCAGTCCAAGTCTTTTCGCAGTGTGTACATAAAAAATATAGTTGCTGCTGCTGCAAGCCAATTACAGTATACGACAACAAAATTACATCGTCAGCAAAAAGCAGAATCAGTATTTGTATTTGTTCAGGTGTAAGTGTTATGCCATGTTTTCCTTTTTGACTAATGTCATTTGCCAACTCATTAATAACAGGGAAAATAAAAAGGGCTACAAATATCTCCTTGTTTTAGTCCCTTGGGGCACATGAAAACGTCTGTAAGTTCACTACCAGCACGAACTTTTGCTTTGACAATGTTATACATACTTTGGATAGCTTTATACATTTTGCCACCAATGCCGTTTTTTTCTTAGAATGGACCATAAACAGCGTCTATCAACAAAATCAAATGCTTTTTTTTTGAAATCAATAAATGCACAATATAACTTTCCATGACTGCCAAACTGTTTTTTTGAATTAATGATAAGAGGGTAAATATGTGATCAATTGTGCTATATTTGTGTCTAAATCCAGCTTGGGCCTCGTTTTAACATTTGTTATCCTCTATCCAAGAAGTTAAACGCTTATTTAGAATATAACTGTAAAGCTTTCCACAGACGTTCAATAAGGAAATACCTCTGTAATTATCCGGTGAATTTATATCACCTTTCTTGTACACTGGCTGTATGATGGCTTCTGACCACCCGAGTGGAAAAGTACCTGAATCAAATAATGTGTTGAAGTACTTCTTTAAAAATAGTCCAACCTCTGGGTCTGCATATTTATAAAATTCTCCCGAAAACCCGTCTGGACCGGCTGCTTTTTGTTGTTTTTTTAAAGCAGAAATTGCATCAAGAACTTCCTGGTATGAGATCTCCTCATTTAGTACATTACAGTCAGTATCCACGCTAGAACATGCATCCAAATGGTAACAATTAGGCAACGTCTCGTTAATGTTAATACCGGGGCAATCTTGGTTAAATACATCTGAGAAATGAGTCAACCATTCAGCAGCAGCAATAGAATTCTGGTTTTATTGGTCTGCCTATATAGTTTTTTCAGAGTACTCCAGAACTTCTGGGGATTGCTCGCATTATCTTCCAGTAATCTAATTGTCTGCTTTTTATTGTCCACTTCTTTTGTTGTAGCAAACTTTTATAATCACTCCGTTTGCTCGTGTACGATATTCTCAGGATGTCTATTTCCGTATCCGATATATTTTGTTCCTTTTTATTTTTTCTTGGCTTTCCTTAATATCTAAGGGAGTGTCTCGCCGCTTGACGTTGTTGTTTGCATTCAGAGTCAAACCAGGGGTTGTTGCTAAAACTCCCCATGACAACAGTCTTCACATGGGATTTGCTGCGCTACCGATGATTTCGTAAAACTTGCAGAGCGCTTCTTCTGTATCCAAAACTAATTAAATCATAAGCTTCCTTAAACATTAAAGAAATCTTTTCAGTCTTGAAAGCATCCAAATATTCCTGCAATTTATGACAGTCCCATTTATACATCTGAATGGTAGCTTTTTTTTTAAAATATACGTACGTTTACTTTTTACGTTCTTAAATTTAAACCCAAGTTCTACAGGCATATGTTTTGATTCGATTCTTTGACCGACATTCAGGTTACCAGCCAAGTCAAAAATGCGTCTCGATACTATGAAATAGTCTATAGTACTAGAGCCATTGTGAGCAACATAAGTATAATTTCCATCCATGTTTCCAGATTTTTACCCCATTCAGCAGGATCAAATTAAACTGTTCACAAACTGTTATTAAATAACGACCAAAAGCATTCACCACGACGTCATCTGAAATCCGTTGGTATGGATCAGTCCCATCATATGTTACACTATCAGTGTCACTAGCATCACAGGGCAGTTCAGCCTCACTAGCATTTTCACTGCCAGTCCTCGCATTCAGGTCGCCCATGATTATCAATGGCACATCACTGTAACATTGCAGAATATCCAGAATACAATGTTCCAAAAGAGAAACTCCATTATAGATATCTGTATCAGTATAGTATGGACTGTGTTGGGGAGGTAGGTATACACCAATCAAAATACAATCTGAATCCAGTCCTGTAAGTTGCTTGGAGAGTTTAAGAACGATGCAGTTGTCATATTCTATGTCAATTCGAGAAACAAAGGATGTAAACTGTTTCTTTATCAAACAAAACTACTCCTCCACATAGTCGGGGGCTGTGCGAGCATCGGAGACTCTCACAGCACTTGAAATAAAAACATCGTACATCGGGAACAGGTGGGAAGGGAATTTGTTTGTGATGTTTCTGTCAGAACAATCAAATCGAATTTTG
>JADBJO010011868.1:20000-22500 GCA_016801955.1 Conus betulinus
AATGTTGTACTTGTGAACCAGCTTAGGCTGTATGTGAGTTTCCAAAGATCATGCAGGCAGAACAGAGCACGCTGTTTTTTTAATTGAGTGTCAAATTCAAAGACAGTGTGCAGGAAGGTTCCAAATTTGGGGGGATTCAGTAGCTGCAGCCAGTTATGATAAAGTCTCTTTTTTTTGCCATGAAGAGATTTCTTAGTTTGTCATGAAGAGGTCTCTTAGAGTTCCAGCGCAAATTTCTGATGACTTGATTAAGGATATGGTCTAAAAGGTACCCACTATACCCAAAATCTGCAGGTAGCTGTACAGGATAGTTGAAATGTGTACAAAGGAATAGTTACAAATTACACAAGAAAGCACGTAATAGGGTTAAAAACTAAGTGAATGATAAGACTAAGAATCAAAATGTATCAACTGGGTTTAGGATGGTTGTGGTCAAACTGGTGTATACAGGAAGCACTGGCATTCTTCTGAAGGCTTTGTACTAGACTTGTAGATTGTAGATGTCAAGAGTGTAATTCACACATGACGAGGATTTTAAGATTTAAGCTATATTGCCAATGTACCTCCTTGCACTGTATGTTCACTTACTTACCTCAGTGCACAGATTTTAAATTCATAGTGACAAGTTTAGAGTTGGAATATGACAGATTGTGCTCAACATTTTTGTTATAAAGATGGCACGGTATGGGTGTGTTTCCTATCATGTAAAACTGCATTTGAAAGTAACGTTCATTTTTGCATTTTAGTATATTGTGTTGGCTTGTAGACATGAGGTTGTTCCTCTTTGGCATTATAGGCAACCATCTCAATTAACTGACGGTTACCACTGAACAGAATGTATTAAGGAATGTGTCTTGTGCCTACACACTAGCCTCGAAATTCCACACCACAGTGTGCTTCTGATTGTATACAGTGTCTTTTATTATTTTGAATATATTTGTTACGCCTAAAATCTGTCCAGACTGAATTCACTTCTTTCATATGGCCTATAATGAAAAACACGGTGAAGCCTATTATTCATCCACATTTAATTTGATTCCTTTATGAGGCGCTTTATACCAAATGAAGAGGTCACGGAGAGGTCCAAACAGCTCCCCGTGTCAACCATCATCTGCAGATGGCTCCTTCGCTGGCTGGGTCATGTCTTGAGATTACCTTCATCAAGACCTGCAAACCAGGCCATTAAATGGACCTCAGCAGGCCAGAGAAAAAAGAGGACGACCCAAGATGAGCTGGCGACAGACAGTGGAGAGACCTCAGACTCGTTGGCAGAGGATGGAGTGACACTACCCGACTGGCTGAGGACCGTGAGCAGTGGAGCGCCTTGACTGCCTCACGCGTTGCAAGACGCAGGAGAAACTTGCATGCTGAGGACCGCTTAGCCTTCTCTCTCTCTCACTCATCTCTCTCTCTCTCATTCTCACTCTCTCTCTCTCTCTCTCTCTCTCTCTCTCTCCCCTCTCCCCCCCCCTCCTCCCTCTCTCTCCCCCCCCCCTTCTCAACGACTGCCTCACGCTCCCCTCCCGCAGGAGCATCTAAAAAAGCTCAGCTTTTAGGGGCTTGACCTCCCTACCTTGAATGAAAAACTCTCTCTCTCTGTCTTTTCTCTCTATCCTCTCTCTCTCCTCTCTCTCTCTCTCGCTCTCCTCCTCCTCTCCCCTCCCTCTCTCTCTCTCTCGACCCTCATCTCTCCCCCCCCCCTCCTATCCCCCCCAAGACCCAGGACCTCTCTCCTAAGCTGGGCTTTCTCCCCCTTGAACTTATGAAATCCCTCTTCTCTCCCCCATTCCCTCTCTCCTCTCTCTCCTCTCTCTCCCCCCTCCCCTCTCTCCATCTCCCCCCCCCTTCTCAACGCCCCATCCCCCAACCCTCCCCTCCCTTTCAGAAAAAAAAATCACACTTCTTTCCGATAAAGGTGAGTTGACCCTGGACCAGGAATATCAGTTCTTTCCCTGTCTTTTCCCGATACAGTATCGGATCATTTTCACCGTTTGATCTGTCTGGCTGTCTCTCTGTCTGGACGTTCAGAATGCCAGCTGAATGAATATCAGACCCTTGTAGAAAACAAAACCCACTGGTTCCTTTGTAGAGCCTCGCACGTGTTTGAAGCATTTTTCAGCCGTCCGTCTCGTCCCGTTCTCCCCTCGCACACGCGCACACACACGCCTCTCAGCCCTCATTGACTCTCTCATCCACCGATGCCTCTTCCTCAACTGGCACGGTACGGTCCTTAAAGTGTCGGCTTGCGTGAAAGGCTCTCTGAGGAGGCCTCGCTCTGCGATACATTTAAATGGCTAAAAGCCTGGCCGACAGGGGAAGTCAAAGCACTGATGCAACCGCACCTAAAAAACCTTTCCAACGTTCAATGCCTCGAGGCGAATGTATCTAACCCACATTGTCTTCCTGAATACCATTACGTCTCTGCAATAGACCATCAACTCTCTGTCTGTCTACTGTTTGTGTGTGTGCGTGTGTGTGTGTGTGTGTGTGTGTGTGTGTG
>JADBJO010011868.1:27500-30000 GCA_016801955.1 Conus betulinus
AAAGTCTACAGGACGACTTGATTTGATCATGTCACCCCAAGGGATGCAATCTGCATGCATTGACACATTTGTACCACAGCAAAACATCTGGTGAACATCGATGTTGCAGACCATGCACCTTTGGGGTAGAATTTCTTTCAAGCAAACGTAGTGACCCAGGCGTGTGTGTGTGTGTGTGTGTGTGTGTGTGTGTGTGTGTGTGTGTGTGTGTGTGTGTGTGTGTGTGTGTACTTCTTTTTGTTTGTTTGTTCGTTTGTTTTTATTATAAACCATGTGTTCTTTTAGGACGAGGCTACGGGACATCACTCGGTGACATCTTACATTGACTAGCAGCAGTGTCAGAGAAGGAGCGGTAATTATCTTCCCTGAGAATGTGTGTGTGTGTGCGTGCGTGCGTGCGTGCGTGTGTGCGTGTGTGTGTGTGCATTGTTAAACGTCACCCCCCCCCCTCCCCCCCCCTGCATGGGGAATGGAACAAAGCAGCCACACAACTCGAGAATCGGCATGTAGCATCCAACACCTTTTCCCTTTCCCTCTTCTTTTTGAAGTGGAGAGAAGAATTCGCGATGAATATTAGTCACGTGTCAGAAAGTATACGTGCCGTTGTCCCCGAAGAGAGGTGAGGCGCAGCCCACTGAACTAGGTCAGACATGGCTTAGACCAATCACCCAGTCTCCTCCACACGTTGGACGATCGGCCTGTTACGGATGATAGCCGGTCCTACCACTGTTTACCTCACACGGTTTTACAAGCTTTCGAAATCAATTATCCCCTACTTCCACGGCCTTCCCACCTCCCCCTTGGGACACGTGGCAATAGTATGCTATTGTCACTGTTCATACTTACTGTGCTGCTGTTCTGCCGGGTTCAGAACGTCGTGGGTCTTGCAGATGTTCTGTCCTCTCTCTCTTTCATGTCTTCCAGCAAATTTGTTCTGGCATTGTTTTCTTGCCTCAGACGACTTCAGCTGTTGTTCATGATACACCATCCAGCACGAAACAGTCGTCATCTAGAAGTGATGAAAATAAGATGCGAAAGAGAAAAGTAAAGGGAAAGGCAGATAGAGAATGGGGAACAGGGGGCAGAAGTACATGGAAACACAGAGTGAGAGAGACTGAGGAGCGAAGAGAGAAGAGGAATACGGAAGGAAGGCGGGAGAAGAGAGTTCAAAAGCACATTATAAAAAATGGACGGGGAACAAGAATGTCATATTTTTAATTAGAGAACAAAAAGTGTGCAACTGACATAGGGAAGTGAGCATGAGAAAGATCGAGGAGAAGGAAGAGAACTAGGGAGGATGAAGAGACATAGAGAGAGGTGTGAGAAATGGGGCTGTAAGGGGCAGAGAGAGAGAGAGAGAGAGAGAGAGAGAGAGAGAGAGAGAGAGAGAGAGAGAGAGAAATAAAGAGAAAGAGAGAAATGAAGAGAGGAGAGAGAGAGAGAGAGAGGAGAGAGAGAGAGAGAGAGAGAGAGAGAGAGAGAGAGAGAGAGAGAGAAAGGAAGAGACAATTGACAATTGACAGTTTATTGACAATAGCCTAACTGGCTTTCAAGCCAAGGGGGGCAATTAACAATTTTCTTGCAAAGGGCGCACAAAAAATATAGCACACACATGCATACATGCTAAAGAAAGATAGGGGTCAAAAAGGAAATTGCACTACAGCATTCTATCTGCAGTCAAAATAATCTAACTTAATGCCTTACAGACAAGACATACGTCAGTACCAAATCAAAGTATAAGGTAATCTAGGACCATCCGACGGTAATCACAAAATCGTCAGATTTTTTTGAAATAATAACAATTTGTAATGCTTAGAATTGTTCACAGGTTCTTATTCGTAATAT
The DNA here is from genome assembly GCA_016801955.1 of Conus betulinus. Classification (NCBI taxonomy): domain Eukaryota; kingdom Metazoa; phylum Mollusca; class Gastropoda; order Neogastropoda; family Conidae; genus Conus; species Conus betulinus. The sequence goes on from JADBJO010011868.1 coordinate 29,346, forward strand.
ATAAGCTGATTCAAGAGGAAAAATTTTTCTTCCTTCGTTCATATGCTTCAGTGATAAACTTCGCAAACTATTTGATAGTATCTCCATCTGCTGACGATATTATCCGACCTAAGTTATATCTTTTCATATCATACTGCTGAAAAACGATTGATGTCAAACGTAAAGCTTCATATCCCCTACAGTCGAACAGGAAATGGCCTTCGTCTTCTACACCGTTTGAACATAAAGGACACAGGACGGAAAGATTTTATCAAGCCATCTCCTGTTCGCACAAAATCGTAGAGTTCTAGTTCTAAACCTTGCCAGATTATCCTGGTGCCATTTTTATGTGTTATTTCGTTGAGGTATTTCTCCGGTTGGAATATGTCTTTCAAAGAGCTGTACCAAGCAGCAAAAAGGAGAGAAAAGGAAGAGAAGGAGGAAGAGAGAGAGAGGAAGAGAGAGAGAGAGAGAGAGAGGGGGGTGGGCAATTTGAGAAAGAGTGCCACAAAGTCCCAGACAGAGAGGCAAAGATTGAGAAATGACACAAAAGAGCGGTTGAAATACTGTTACACACACACACACACACACACACACACACACACACACACACACACACACACAGAGAGAGAGAGAGAGAGAGAGACACACCCACACACACACACACACACACACA
>JADBJO010011868.1:37500-40000 GCA_016801955.1 Conus betulinus
CGACGATGTGTTCCTGACTGCATACAGTTTCTTTACATATTTTTGAATAAATGTGTTATGCCTATCGTGTGTCCATACTAGATCTTCTTTCTTCGTAAGGGACCATTGTCTGTAATGACGAAAAATTTTTTTATGCCTGTTAATTGTCCATGTACGGTCTACTTCCCTGATAAGGGCCATAACGTATAATGGAAATTCTCTCTCTCTCTCTCTCTCTCTCTCTCTCTCTCTCTCTCTCTCTCTCTCTCTCTCTCTCTCTCTCTCTCGATGTGCCACTTGATCATAGTAGGACCGGAAGCCGGACCACTTCCAATTCAATCAGTCCGTGAATAAGGGGATGTAAGCCATTCTCCCATTCCCCTTCGTTCCCTCCCTTCCCCTTGTCCTCGTCCATTCCCAACAACAACAAAAGAAAATGCACTCTGCTTTCCAAGAAAACCGGGGTCACTCTCAACATCAGCTGCCGGCCTCCTGGTCATCTTCCATTTCTTTTTCAATGGGTTAGACAACGTGGGGGGACGTTTTAACGTTTTTGTCTAACTGGTTGACTGGCTGTCTGGACTGGCTGGTTGGCTGTCTGGACATTTGGAGTGGTGCATGAATGGTTTTCAGACCCGCTTATATTAAGCACATTTTAATGGTTCATTTTCAGAGTCTCGCACATTTTCTGCCATGTCTCCTTCTGCTCCAGCCCCTATCCCTCTCCCACCTCACCCTCGCCCACCCCCCCCACCCTCGTTCCCATCCGACACGACACTGTTAAGTGTTGGCTTCGGTGAAAGGCTGTCTGAGGAGGCCTTGCTCTGTGGCACATCTAAATGGCTAAGAGTATGGCGGACCGTGAAAGGCAATGCACTGACGCAGTCACACACACACACACACACACACACACACACACACACACACACACACACACACCAAAAATATCCAAAAATGCGTACCTCAAGGCGAATGTATGTAGCTGTTATTGTATTCCTGAAGAGCATAACGTCACTGCAATTGACCGATTTCACTCTCTCTCTCTCCTCTCCTCTCTGCTTCTCTTCTTCCTCATCTCTCTCTCTCTCTCTCTCTCACTCTCTCTCTCCTCCTCTCTGTCTCTCTATCTCCTCTCACTCCTCTCTTCTCTTCTCCTCTCTCTGTCTCTCTCTCTCTCCCTGTCCTCTGTGTCTGTCTCTCTCTCTCTGACTCTGACTCTGACTCTGTCTGAGAGCATCTGACTCTCTGACTCGCCAAATGACCTCCCTCTCTCTCCCCCCTCCTCTCTCCCCATCTCCGTCGGACCTCTCTCTCCTCCTCGCTCTCTCTCTAGGTCGCTCTCCCCTCTATCTCCCTCTCTCTCTCTCCACATCCCTCTCCAAAAAACTCTCTCGAACCTCCCCGCACTCCTGTCTAACCTCCCGTCCACGAATCTCTCCAACCTCCTCGCCTCATCCCCGAAACGCCCGCTCACATCTCTCTCTCTCCCTCCCTCTCTCTCCCCTCGTCGACATCTCGTCTCTCGAAGAGCCTCTCGCTCTCTCCCTCTCTCTCCTCTTCTCCCTCCTCTCCTCTCCCTCCTCTCTCTCCAATCTCTCTCTCTCTCTCCTCTCCCCTCTCCTCATCCCCCTCGCCCCTCTCCTCACTCTCTCTCTCTCTCATCTTCTCTCTCGCACCCACTCTCCTCTCTCTTCCTCTCTCTCCCCCCTGCGTCCTCTCCTCTCTCTCTGTCTCGTCTCTCCTCGTCTCCTCTCTCTCTCTTCCTCATCGACTCTCTCTCTCCTCCCATCCAATCTCTCCCTTCACTCTGCTACAAATCCCTCCCTCTCTCTCTTCTCTCTCCTCTATCCTCTCTCTCTCCTCTCTCTCTCATCTTCCCTCTCTCTCTCCTCTCTCCTCTCAACTCTCACTCGATCTTCTCTCTCTCCCATCTCTCTCCCATCTCCTCCTCATCTCCCAAGCTCTCTCTCTCTCCCCCTCTCTCATCCAATCTCTTCTCTCATCCCTCCCCTCATCAAAATATCTCAAGCTCAACCTCTTCATCCTCCTCCTCCGACCTTCCTCTCTCCTTTCTTCTCCTTCTGAAAAATGATGAAAAGAGTTTAGTTTTATGGCCATCGTGACTTTTTTCAATGGAAAGAGCTGAATCAACAGAAAAAACAATAACAAGAAAACAAATAGAAATAAAAAAAAAAAAAAAAAGAGAACAGGAGGAGGAGAGCTTGCGGACTAGCAGAAATTGCTCAAGAAGATTAGTGATATATACAGCCATGCACCAGCAACATTAGCAGCAACAACGACAAACTCATAGAAGAACAAGATGCAAAGCATATAAACGTACTCCCAGTTTATCCTGAATACGCGTGAGATATTCCATAAAGAGGAAAAACCGTCTTGGGCAGGTGTAACAGTTACTAATGGCTATTCCGGTAAGCATCGGCCATCATCTGTGACCCATAATGAACATACTTCCAAATTTTCAGAAAGATCGGCCAAGAACTTTCTGAGATTTTCCATAAAG
>JADBJO010011868.1:45000-47500 GCA_016801955.1 Conus betulinus
ACACACACACAACACACCACACACACACACACACACACACACAAAATGCGTGCGCGCGCGCACGCACGCGAGCGTGCGCACACACACACAAGCGCGCACACACACACACACACACACACACACACACACACACACACACACACACACACACACACACACACACACACGCACGCACGCACGCACGCACGCACTTGTCTATCGCTACTTCTAGTGAACAGAGTTTAAAGTGGAAAACGAAGACATTCTCCCTTCCTCCCTCCCCTCCCTCCCTCCCTTCCTCTTTAACCCAGACACGTGTGCGTGTGCGCGCGCGCGCGCGCGCGTGTGGTGTGTGTTGTGTGTGAGTGTGTGTGTGTGTGTGTGTGTGTGTGTGTGTGTGTGTGTTGCATGCGTTCATGCGTGCTTTGTGTGCAGGCCAGCGCGCGCGCTGGCGTGTGTGTGAGTGTGTGTGTGTGTGTGTGTGTGTGGGGGGGGGGGGGGGGTCTGTGTATGTGCTCTGATTCATAATCGTCACTGAAGTAGGGGGAAAGAGCTGCACACAGAAAAAGTACACGTCAAAAATCCACAGAAACTTTTTCGACAAACATTTTTTTTTTAAGATGAAACGCTAACCGTAGAGGCTCACATTAACCTAGACACTATTCTCGGGCGGCTGTTAGGGAACAATATGCTGGGCCCATCAGAGAGACATGGATTAGTACGAATGGAGAAAGGACGACAGACAGAAATTGAGATATAACAAGAGTGTACATAAACGCGAATTCGAAATGGAAAGAAAACGAAAAAGCAGGAAGTCAAAAAGGTTGACGTAGCGTCGTTATTTCTGAAATAACGTTGCTGTTTTTTTTTTGTTGTTGTTGTTGTTGTTGCTGTTGTTTGCTAATGAGATTTTTTTTTCTTTTAACTGGTCTTTATGTTTGCTTGTTTGTTCTCGTTTGTTTGTTTGTTTTTCAGGGGTTGGGGTCTTTATTTGTTGCTTTTGATTTGCTGTAGACTTTGTTGCTGTCGTTTGTTTTGTCTTGCTTGTTTTTTGGGTGGTTATAAAATTGGCACGTGCAGCACTCAATGAAAGTGGTCCGTGTAATTCATGCACCTGAGGAAATAAAGAAAACATTGCAGAAAGGAAAAGGCAAATGAAACTGGAGACGTGGAAATATCAAAGCGTTTAAATAATAAGAAAGTGTAATGGTAACGTACTTTACTGAGAAAGGTCACAAATGATAGGAAACTTCTAGGGGGGCGTTACATGTCATGTACGCTTGAGAAAGGTCTCCGATAAAGAGTACTCATTTACACAGTTTGCCCATTTAACAAAACGTACGCGCCTTGCTGGCAGTTGAGAAGGAGAAGTATACTCGAGTCAGAAATCCGTGCTTCTTACCACGCAGAAAAGTAATGGGTGTTGTTACCAGCAACAAGGCACAAAAGCAGATCAAAGAGCAGGATAATAGGACACCACTTTGCTGTGTAACAAGCAAAAAACGAAAGAGCATTCTCTCCCTTTTCTGATTTGTCCAACCACCTTGACAGCACCAGCAGGTGAAGAAAGGGTACGGGTCAACTGAGAAGCTTTATCTTTTGATCTAAACTGAAATCGTAGGAACGTCTGAGTGTAGGTGAAGGTATGTGCCGTTTGAAATGTGGTGTTGAAAAAAACGAGGAGTTTTTTTTTGTGTCTTAAAAGGGGTGACAGCCTCAAACTTTAGATTTGCGGGACAATCCTGGCGAAAATGGGAAACTGTACATGAAAGAATGTAGATACAACCATCAAAACGACACCTTAGTACTCATTCCACTTCTTCCTCCATCATCTTTTTCTCCTCCTCCTCCTCCTCTCCTCGTCCTCCTCCTCCCCCTCCTCTTCGCCGCTGTCATCCTTTTCCTCTTCGTCATACCCTCTTTTGTTCTTCTTTTTTCATTTTTGTATTCCTATTTTCTTGTTGTTGGTGTTGTCCTTCTTCTTTTTCTTCTTCTTCTTCTTCTTGACGAATTCTTCCTCTCCAACTGTTTTCATTCACAACTATCAGTGTGACTCATGCATAATCGTGTGTGCTGTTTTAGTAACATGCTAGAACCATTTTCAGCGGTCCTTGGGTAAAACTGGAAAGAGGTGAGGAGATAACGAATGGTGGGGTTGAGAGTGAAGAATAGGGAGAGGAGGTAGAAGGTGAACAGAACGATATAAATCCCTGAAAACAGTTGATTGAGTTCTCCCGCAGTGTCAATCCCACGAGAAATCTTCATGACTTCTGGCCCTGACCCACTTAGTGGCTGACAAAGTCAACAGGACATTGTTTTTGACCGTGTCTGGCCTTGGCAAGCACTGACAGATTTGTACTTCAGCAAACTGTCTGGTCAGAATTTGGTGTTTTACCTCATGCAGATTTTGGATAGAATTTCTTTCATGGAGACGCTGAAACCCGATCTCTCTCTCTCTCTCTCTCTCTGTCCTCTCTCTCGGATCTCTCTCTCTCTCTCTCTCTCTCGGATCTCTCTCTCT
>JADBJO010011868.1:60000-61740 GCA_016801955.1 Conus betulinus
CACACACACACACACACACACACACACACACATATCACGCAACACATACAAAATCGCGCGCGCGCGCGCGCGGGGCATGCATGCATGCAAGCATACATGCACAAACACTTACATACACGCATGTGCGCTCACGCTTATGCACACATATACACACACACGCGCGCACACGCAGTTACGCAGTTAAGCAGCCAGTCACACACACACACACACACACACACACACACACACACACACACACACACACACGCGCGCGCGCGCGCGCACGCACACACACACACACACACACACACACACACCACACACACACACACACACAACACACACACAGTGGAGCTTCGTCATTCTAAACGTGGAATCAGACACACAAATATCGCCTTAGTTTCGTTCAAGAATTATGTTCGTTGCCTTTTTTTGTGCACCACTTTTACGCCACGGGGATGAAATACGCCAGGGACACTGGTCACGTGTCGGGGCGCACCTGTCGTTGTCCCTGGACGGCAACTGAACACGGATTGCTGGACATAGTCTGACAAGGCTGAAGACTGGTGACTTGGGCGTTTAAATCTGTTGGATTGTACAAGTCTTCGGGGACTGAGCTGTTAGCCTACCTGTATTGATGTAGTGTCGGGCTGGTGTTTTTACGAGGCTGGGAGTTTGATGGCCCCTGCGTGTGGAATGTCAACACTGATGTGCTTGTGTTTATGTTAGTACACTACAGTTACTGTGTTGCCCATATGGGTTGTCGGGCCAGTGTTACCTGGAAGTTGAGATACGGTGTTTCATGAAGAAGAAAAAATGCAGCACGGTGTTATCTGTGTGTGTGTGTGTGTGTGTGTGTGTGTGTGTGTGTGTGTGTGGGTGTGTGTGGAGGGGGGGGGGGACGGGGGAGGGGGAAGGATGTTTGAAGGCTTTAGAGAAGTTGTTTCCTGCATGCCATGACACAACAGGTTCAGACAGCCGACATTAAATTGCAGGGCGTCATCAACATGTTGGACAGTGAATATGTTTCCTTGTTTGTGATTCCATCTGTGCTAGGCGAACTGGATCATCGGCAGTAATATTGGGGGCGTACCTGCAAACAAGTATTTCAACAAAAAGTAGGCTTCCCTGCTTGCTGTTGACTTTTTACGTCTACCTCCTGATTTCTAGTTTCCTTTCAAACAAGAAACAAATAACAGTTAAAATATAAGTTTCAGCCGTGGCGAAGTGGTTAGCGTCACGGACTCCGGCTGGGAGGTCGTGGGTTCGATTCCCATCAGAATCATGTGAGATTTTTCTGTCCCGACCAGCTCCTACCCAGAGTTTGAGTTTGCTAAGGGCTCAGTTGGGAAGACTGGGACCACACCAGTCGAGTTTCATCACTTAATGGATGCGTCTCTGAGAGTATTGCTCAAATTTCTGACCAACACTGCAGGTGTCTCTCGGGCCTGGTTGACGCCGAAACCTATTTTGAAAGGAAGCGTAGAGGGTACTGCCCTGTCGTGCACTCTCAGACCGGAATGGAAAATCGTAGCTAATCTTCATCATCTCATTCTCATCAATCAGCAATCAAAAGAAAAAAAAAAAATATCAAATTCTGTGGCCCATCATGCCTGCTCTCATGGTGACCTCAGTTTTCGATGTTCTCTCCACGTTCTGTGGCCTTGGTTTGATTCCAACTGGGGTGACGGTATTGGCGATTGTATGGGGACTGTTGTTGGACGGACGTGTGTGGCGCCCTCCGGAGGGAGAGCTAACTCA
>JADBJO010011869.1:0-7500 GCA_016801955.1 Conus betulinus
CAAACTGACCACAGACCGTTGACATTTTTGCAAGCGTCAAAATAAAAAAGTAATCTCCTGTTAAGATGGGCATTAAGCATTCAAGAGTACTGTTTCACTGTTGAGCCTATCTCTGGGACATGTAATATTTTCGCAGATTTGTTATCCAGGGAGTAGTGCTTATACCATGTGTTTTATGGTCTGCTGGTGCTGTATTTTTGCATTTGTGATTGATCATTGCTTATTCATTTCTGTCTTGTAAGCTACAGTTAGCTACAGTTTTGGGTGAGTATGGTCTACACAAGATACAAGTCTAAGAATTGTGTATATAAACTATTACTGTATCATTTTTCAGTCAAATTGTCTTCATTTTCTCTTACTTGCGTTCATGGGTAAAATGATTTGGTGTAGTGTCATTGTAAATGACCATTTGCAGATTGGCTGCTGTGGATGTTCATGGTCATGTAGATAATTTTGAACCTTGATTGGCGATTATAACGTGTGTCTCATGTTATTGATGCACGGTGGGTTTCTTGAGGTTGTCTTTTGAAAGATCACTGCATATATTGATATCTTCTTGTGTGTGCTTACTGTATCATCTGTGCATATAGTGGAGTTCTTAATGGTTTCAACATGCATATTCTGTTGGGTTCGGCAGGGAGTGTATGGATCAAGCAAGTGTTGTGCTTAAGATGTGGATTATGTATTTTGGAGATATTGAGGTGATCCATGGATAAAAAGTGTTGATTCTTTGTGCATTTGATATGTATATATATAGTACTTCTGTTTTGGGTTCCTCTGTGGGGTATCCTTTTGCAAGATTTCTCCGGTGGAAAAATCTTACCCCAGGAAGGGGGATGTCATGTAATGTGGAGCGATATTTCGTATGCTACGCGATTACATGAGACAGTACAGATTAAGGAAAAGATTATTGATTCGTGCGTTACACTATAGGTAAGTCGTGTGACACAAGGGAGCGTATTGACTGAACGTGGCCCAGGGTTTGAGTGAAATTTTTAACACTGTTCACGCGGTTTTGAATATAAGCAGGCGTTGACCTGTATCGGTGCGCACTCTGAGAATGGAACAGATGATTTAGGTGAAGAAGAGGTGGACTGTGCCCATTGATAAAGGCAGAGGCCTAACACATACAGAAGTATGTGAATTGTAGTTGGTTGACCGGTACTCAAGCCCTGGGCCGACTCCCCATGTGGTAGAGAAGAAAGAAGAGACTGGATATCGGGCAGTAAGGTGGATGGCCGGGGGCTGCGCGCGTTCCCGAGCGAATTTCTGATCCACGGGAAGATCCAGGTAGGGCAAAAGTTTGTCGCTGACCAGTAGATGTGATATGTAGTGGGCAGTATGGGATCCCCACACACAGGAAGCCAGTTCCGGGACACCACTGAGAGTGTGTGCGGACACTTGCAGTGAGTAAACCTGCAACATTAGTATTGAACTTCAAAGAAGCGTGCTTTATTGGTTGCACCAGCTGAAAGAATCACAGATTATGAAAATATGTAAGCTTTGATTGATGCCAGAGTAAAGAAACCCCATGGGATTTTAAAAGATTAAGGAGGGGATGAATCAAAATTGACCTTGTTTGCGCCTTATGTGTATGGAGTGGATGCAGTTTGTGTGCGGAGGAAAAACGTCATGTTCGTGTGTGTATGTGCGTGCACGCATGGATATGCAACGTCTGACAGTGAGTGTGTGTGTGTGTGTGTGTGTGTGTGTGTGTGTGTGTGTTTGTGAGAGAGAGATATAGAGAGAGAGGGGTAGCATGTGTGTGTGTGTGTGTGTGTGTGTGTGTGTGTGTGTGTGTGAGAGAGAGAGAGAGAGAGAGAGAGAGAGAGAGAGAGAGAGAGAGAGACAGACAGACAGACAGACAGACAGACAGAGAGATGTTTGAAGTTTCGAGATGTAAATCAACCTAGCAGAGTGGTGGTGTCACTTTCTCCTACCCTGACCCCTCACCGCCCCCCCCCCCCCCCCCCCCCCCCCCCCCCCCCCCCCCCCCCCCCCCCGTCATCCCCCATCACAGCCAACACCCTCCCCCTCCCCCTCCTTCACCACCCCTTCATGGGTGACACTCCCTCAGTTTGGTTTGCCGGTGACGACAGGAGGCAATTATGGCCGTCTGTTCGGAGACCCAATCGATGGCATCCTGCGTGCACGGAATCAGAACTGGCGCTGGGTGGACACGGCAGCAGCGTGAACTGGCGGAGGCAGAGGCTGTGGTTGGCAGGTAGCCTTACATATAGCTGTCAGCGCCCATCCCTCGAGGTTTGAGGCCTTGGGGTGTAGGGAAGGTGGGGGTGGATGTGTGTGTGTGTGTGTGTGTGTGTGTGTGTGTGTGTGTGGGGGTGGTGGTGGTGTCGGGGAGTGATGGAGGTGGGGCTGGCTCTGGTGTAGAATTTGGTGGACTGAAACTGCGACGGATAAGGTGATATCAGTAACATACGAAACAGCTCACTTGATCGTGACACACACACACACACACACACACACACACACACACATACACACACACACACACACACACACACACACTCACACACACACATTCTCTCTCTCATGCGAGCACGCACACACGCGCACACATACGCACACACACTTACACATACACATACACACATGCACATATAAATACACATGCACACACCCCCACACCTTCGCGCGCACACACACACAATTTCAGTCAGTTTATTAATTGATCATTTATTTATTTATTTTATTCATTTGTTTGTTTATTTATTTATTTGCTTGTTTTCTTCATAATTTATCTTTTGCTATTTATCTAATGACTTGATGTACTTTTTTGCTGTCTCATCTTTGGTGACCGCCTTTTGGCACAACTCCTACCCCAGCCATTCCAGTGACACACATCCACAGGCAAACACGTCCTGTCGCCGCTCGCACACCGCTATCCACAGCCAGCAGTTAATGCCTGGTCGTTATAAGGGAACCCGCCAGAGGACACACTGCACTGCTGCCGAGTCACTTGGTCGGTGGTTCAGTGGTGCTTGGTCTGATTCTGCACACGCACTTCCCCGTTCAGGAGGAGGCTCTTGCGACAGCTTATTCGCAGAGCCTGCGTGAACAAGAATTGGCTCCTGGAGGTCGCCATCACGTCCTAGTGACGTTTCTCATGAACAGCCCCCACAGCGACGACATTGACACTTCTCGGCAGGGGCACGGCCATGGACAGAATGTTGACTCTAGCGTCACCATGAGAGCAAGGCCTTTGAGAGTTCAAGGCTTTGTTTTCAAAGAGGATAAGGGTGGTGAAGATGATGATATTGAATTCCGTTTTTAGTCCCAGATCACATGACAAGACCGCCACTACGCTTCTTTTGATGAATTGTCCTGGCAACATTAGGCCCGGAGGATACAGACAGCTACAGTGTTGAACAGGAAATTTTAGCAGCCCCAGACATAAGGTTATGTGGAAGAAACCAATTCATTATCGATTCATCGTGGGTGTTGTGGCATTTACGTACACTTGTTTTTTTCTGTTTCTGTGCACTTTCAACCTTTTTATGTTAGAGAAGCCGATTTCGAAGGATAACAACAAACATGTCACTTCTCTCTTGCTGGAGCTCTCCGCAGCTTTTGATATTGTCGTCCATTCTACTCGTCTCTCCCGTTTGCATAGCTCTTTTGGTCTTTCTGATACAGTCCTCCACTGGTTTCACTCCTAGATCGACCATCATCAAGTTATTTGTGCCAATGGCTCTACTTTCAGCCACACTCCATTACTGTACGGTGTGCCGCAAGGCTCAGTGCTTGGGCCTGTCTGTCCTTTTTATTTTGTACGTTTGTTCTGTCTCTGCTACTGTAAATCATCAACATTCCTATTCCCCTTTTTTCGTCACAGTTTCCCTGCTGACAATCAGCTTTATGTTTCCGGATTTATGTCTGATCTTCTGACAGTGACTGGAAACACTGAGAAATGATTATCTTATCTAAAAAAAAACTAAAACAAAAACAAAAAACAAAAGCAAAACAACAACAACAACAAACAACAACAACAACAAAAACTGGATGGCAGACACCAAACTCAAACTGAACGAAGACAAAACTGAAATGATACTGATCTGTCCACCCAAAGTGTTTTAATCATCCATCTGTTCCATCTTCCCTTGACGGCACCGGCTCATCGATCATTCTTTCTTCTTCTGCTCGTAACCTTTGTGTAACACACTGGGTCAGACTCATCGCTTTTAACAACATGTTGCTGATATCACCCGGATCTGTATTCTTGAACTCCGTCGCAGTGCTTCCAGCCGGCACCTTCTTTCCGAGAACAGCACTAAACGCCTTGTCAGCGCGTTTGTTCTCTCTCGTCTGGACTGTTGCAATGCTCTTTTTGTCTGGCTTCACATGCTGGATCTTCAAGAAATTTCAGACGGTCCAAAGTCATGCTGCCTGTTCCATGTTTCACCTATCTAACAAACTGCGCTGCATCAGAGATTGAAAAAAATCAAACTGGTAATATTTAGAAATTAAGATTAATACATTTGGGCCAACCGAGGAGGCATAAATTTGTGCCATCTTCTTCCCACTACCGACACCTCCCGACACCTCACCCCGACCCTCCGACACCCATCCTCGACATTGGAAGGTATATTTTTGTGCCGTCTTCCGACCACCACCGACATCTCTCGACACCCCAAGCCCGACACTTCGACACCCATCCCCGACACGGGTGCGTATCGCTATCACTACGTCTCTAGCTCTACATTACGTTGCCACTATGACCAAACCACTATGTTACGTTATCACTCACTACGATTTTATGTCATTAGCACTACGTCTCAACACAACTAGGATCGTTTAGCACTACGGTCGCTATCGCTACTGTCGTGGGTATGCATCTGCCTCCGTCCCCTGCCTAAAAATATTGCCCCTACTCCCCCCATTTGTTCGAAAAATTCCCTTCTCCCCGCCCCTCCCCTCCCACCCCTCCACCACCGTGCGTGCATGCGTGCGTGTGTGCTTTGCGTTGCGTTGCGTGCATGTGTGTGTGTGTGTGTGTGTGTGTGTGTGTGTGTGTGTGTGCGTGCGTGCGTGCGTGCGTGCGTGCGTGTGTGTGTGTGTGTGTGTGTGTGTGTGTGTGTGTGTGTGTGTGTGTGTGTGTGTGACCTGAGGGCAGAAGAAAGCAAACAGCTTCTTATAGTTAACAGTTTACTGTGATGGTTGTGAAATTAGCGTGATGAGCTTTCGCGTTTCTTTTGGACACAAGTGTGTACTGATTGTTGATTCAATTATGATTTGTGATGTTGATAACAGTCGTCACGCACGCACGCACGCACGCACGCACACACGCACGCACGCACGCACGCACGCACACACACACATCATCATCATCATCATCATCATCATCATCACCACCACCACCACCCACCACCACCTACCACCACCACCACCACCATCATCATCATCATCATCATCATCATCATCATCATTACCTTCATCATCATCCCTTGGCAAACGGACAAACGCAGAAAAAGCTTTTTTTTGATTCTGTTTTTTTAATTTTCTAAAATGAATCTGAATCTGCTCAGCAGCAAAAGAGAACCCAAATAAGCTCAATGTCAAACTCATAAAAAAAAACAACTTATTTTACGGTTTCATTATTCTGAAACGTTTATGAAATTCAACAATTTCTTCGAAAAACAGAGGATGGTTTCATTATCCAAAAACACTTGTGTCAAACAAACTCACAACAATTACATAACTTTCCTGTAATGATTTTGTCAAATTAATCAGAAGTTTGTAAACAAAATCTCAAGTGTAAGCGTTCCAGTATGCTTAAACCGTTTTGTCAAAATCAGAAAAAACAACTACTCAATGTTTATGTTTCATTCTTCTGAAACTATCAAGTCAAGTTACAAGAAGTAGAAATGTACAAGTTTGATTATCATGAAACGGTTTGTCAATCACTCAATTTTGTGACAGAATAAAAATGGCTGCATGCACACAGACAAGCATCATTTCAGCACGCTTACTGGTATACAATGAAAATGTCAAAGCTCAATATTCGATACCAAAAACACTACTCAATGAAAAAACAACCAAAATACAATGTTTACATTTAATCCTTCTCAAACTATTAAGTCAAAAATACAAGGAGAGAAAGTAGAAATGTACAAGTTTGGTCATCATGAAACGGTGTCACAGCTTAATTGCGTCTTCGATACCAAACTCCTCTAAGCTCAAAATTTCGGATGAAGTCTTGCTGAGAAACAGCCAGGCATCCCACCATCGGGGATAGTTGACGACTCTCCTAATGGCAATAGCAAGGCCACTGCCTTGGCCTGCTGCCATGTAGAGACGCCTGACACTAACCGATCGAGGGACATGTTCCAGGACATATTCAACAATATGGAAGGAAAGAAGTGGAACAGCTTAGATGACTGTGTGGCAGAAAGTGTTTTACGCGCTGCAATGTAAAGCGACAACTTGGGTCAATTGTACAAAAGAAAATTGTAACAATTTTTTCCGCAGTCGGTGCGGCAATTTGTACCATTGGAACAAATTGCCGCGTTGGAACAAATTGCGCTGCATCAAACCTCCATCATCTCCTTTAACAGGTACAGGTGCGGTAAAATGTACCAAAAGAAAATTGTAACAAATTGCCGCAGTCAGTGCGGCAATTTGTACCATTGGAACAAATTGCCGCGTTGGAACAAATTGCGCTGCATCAAACCTCCATCTCCTTTAACAGGTGCAGGTGCGGTAAAATGTACCAAAAGAAAATTGTAACAAATTGCCGCAGTCAGTGCGGCAATTTGTACCATTGGAACAAATTGCCGCGTTGGAACAAATTGCGCTGCATCACTACCGTCCCCAGTATGGCTTTCTCTTGACTTTGCAGTTTGATGTGTATTCTTGTCTGCTGCAAACGTCTTGGATATTCAATTGATCAGTCGTACAGATGTTCTTAATTGATAGTAGTGCTACTATTAGTGCTACTATTATTACTGCCACTCCTCCTCCTCCTCCTCCTCCTCCTCCTCCTCCTACTACTACTACTACTATTACCACTACTACTACTACTACTCGTGAATATTGTTTTAGATCTATTTGAAAGATGGTTGTACCTGTGCTATTATATGGCTGTGAAATATGGGGTTATGAAGATCAAAATCATAGAAAGCTTGCAACTAAGTTTCTTAAAGCATTTACTCAACTTAATCGCAGTACCATGACAGAGTTATTATATGGGGAACTTGGGATCTATCCGTTGTCTGTGCAAATTAAAACCCGAATGATTCGATTCTGGATCTCACTAGCAACTCAAACAGATATATATTCGAGTAAAATATATAGTGTTTTATATGACTTGTATAAAAATTGTATTTATATGTCTGGGTGGAGAAAGTGTATACAAAGCATTTTCGTAGAAACAGGCTATGACTGTATTTGGGAAACACAGCAGTTTTCTAACGAAAGATCGTTATGTAGAAAAAATTTATTCATCTTTGAATGATAACTATGTACGTTCGTGGAATAGGG
>JADBJO010011869.1:17500-20000 GCA_016801955.1 Conus betulinus
AAGGTATGAGGGAGGTTTTCTTGTTAGAAGATTTGACGTGAAGGTATGCGAGTGTGTTTAATTATGTCACTGTCACCCTCCTGTTTACGTAGAAGTGCGTTCAGCCAGTAGAATTGTTCGCCTATACTTAAATTTTCTGTGTACTTTTTTTTCTTTAAAAGCTGATGGCCTTACTTTAATTTTAACTGATTATATCCTGTTTAGGGGTATTAGTGTTCATTAAAAGAAATATACCTTTTTAATCATTTTGTTCTTTGGTGTTTTAGGTTCCTCTACTTAACCTCTGTTTCCCCTAAGCTATCCAAGGTTTGTGCTTTTCCAACCCTGATGTGGCCCCCTGGAACAGGCCGTTCATATTTACCTAACGGGTGCGATTCAGTTACAGCTTTACAACCACTCTTAACAGATAAAGACGCTATGGTCGTGTTCACAATAAGTTCGTACAAAAAGGTCAGGTTCTAATTCCGTTATTCACCATAAATCTCGACCCAATGTTTACTCTTTTTTTTTTAAACCTCTCTTCTGGTACTCTGTATTACTTGCTACTACTGTTTATTACTCTTCACTATTTCCCCCTCTGTTTTGAACATTTGATTTTCCATGCCATTTTTGACCATTTACAACTCTCCTTCCTGTTTGTGACTTTTTACTGCTTACACTACTGTTTTTGACTTTCTTCTGTTTCTCCGTCTGTTTTAGGCAGTTTTCTATATTTGTTCTCACTGTTGTTCCTAAACTTTTTTTGAAAGGGGGGCTAATTGCTTTTTTAAAAAAATTACTTTCCTGGTATTTACAAAGTTTTACTTCTTTCCTTACTGTTTAGTACTTTCCTTTCGGTGTCACATACTGCTTTTAGACTGTTAAACAATATATCTTACTTTTCCTAAACTTTTTTTTTTGAGGGGAATTAACCTTTTTTTCTACTTTCCAGGTATTTATAAAGCTTTACTACTTTCCCCACTGTTAACTACTTGCCTTCCCATGTCGCATACTATCTTTACACTGTTAAACAATACATAATATTACTTTACGACTTTTTGCTTTCTCCCGTTTTTATGTACTTTTTACTAAAAAAAAATCATGTAGTTTTTCCGGTCAGATAGCCAATTCCGTTGTAGTTAAGTACTAAGGAGATGAAGGTTAGGACATGGGAAAAGGTGAAGAAGTAAGACAAGGTAAGAAAAACAGGTATGGAACATTTTGGACACAAAAGTAAATCAAAGCAAGAAAATGAAAATAAATTGAGGCAGGGAACAGTAAACAAGAAACATTCAATAATAATTCAAGTTTAAAAGGCTGTGCCAGTCTTGAATAAAATTTACTCTGTGTTAGGTTTTTCTTATGGGAGCAAAAGTTACCCTACTTATTTACTGTTCAAGGAAGAAAGGTACAGAAAAAAAACGAGAACAGATGAACGAGTTAAAACAAAGACAGAGGAAAAGGTTTAGAAAAGCAGATAAAGGGGAGAAAAAATCGAAAACAAAGAAAGAGTGGGGTGAATAGAATAGGGGTGGGGAGTAGGCGGTGGGGGGGGGGGGGGGGGATGGGGTGTAGGACAAAAGAGAAAAAAAGGGACGAAAATGTAGTAAATATTAGAGGAAAGTAGATAAAAAAAGGGGTGTGTGTGTGAAAAAGTTGTAAAAAACCAGGAGAAAGTGGGACAAAAGAATAGGGGGGATGGAAAAGTATTAAAAAGTTAGGTGAAAGTAGTACAAAGTGAAGGAAGTATGAAAAGTGAAGAAAGGGATGAAAAAGTGGGAAAGGAGGATGGAAGAGGAGAAGGAAAGACGGGAAAATAGGACAGATAAAAAAAAAGGGTTTGAAAACGTAAGGAAACTTATGGAACTGCTGGACAAAAGAAAAAAAGGACATTGAAGAGAAGGGGAAATTATGGAACAGTAAGATAAAAGGAAAAAAAAAAAAGTACAAAGCAGCAGAAAAAAAGGTTAGGTATATTACGCAAATAGAAAACAGCTAAGTTAGGCTTGTTGAGGAAATATAGGGGAAAAGCCAGGTTCAAGTATGAAAAGGGGTTAAAAAAAAAACAAAAACCCAGCAATCAGTGAGATCAGCTAGGGAGGCTTAGCGTCGTAAGGAAAGGATGTCAATGAAGAAACGAAAAATGGAAATAGAAAGGGAAGGAGAAGTCAAAGTGAAGAAAAACGCACGCACGACAAAAATTAGAAAACGTAGGGAAGGTAGGAGAACGTAAGGGAAAAGAAAGAAGGAAAAGGTAGTAGAAAGTTGGATAAGGTAGTAGAAAGTTGGAAAAAGTAGTAGAAAGTTGGAAAAGGTAGTAGAAAGTTGGAAAAAAGTAGTAGAAAGTTGGAAAAGGTAGTAGAAAGTAGAAAAAGGTAGTAGAAAGTTGAAAAAGGTAGTAGAAAGTAGAAAAGGTAGCAGAATGTTGAAAAAGGTGATAGAAAGTAGGAAAAGGTAGTAAAAAGCAGAAAAAGGTAGTAGAAAGTAGGAAAAGATAGTAGACAGAAGAAAAAGGTGGTGG
>JADBJO010011869.1:25000-32500 GCA_016801955.1 Conus betulinus
AACATCAAGTCTCTCACAGAACTTTGGAAACGAGTCTAATATAACTTTCTGTATGAAATTCACATTGTGTTCAAATGTTTTTTAAATGATACTTACAGTCACGTAACATGCATAATGACTAAGGTTTGATCTGGGGTATGTAATTTAGCTGTGCATTACTTTCATCACAGAAACAATCCATACGCTTAGTTGCAATGTCCAGTTTGTAAAGAAACAGAAAAAAGTATTAGTAGCAGCAATATTCATCAGAAACCTTAACGCTTTCGAATTGAGCCTTTTGATATTACTTCTTTAAATATTACCACAAAAAATGTCAACGACTTTCAGATGAGAGAGAATGCAAGATCATGTTATTTGATTAGCCTTGTTGTGTTTTTTTTTATTTGTTTGTAATGTGATCTGATTGTTTATGATGCACACATCCTTCATGAAGGGGCGCTGCTTGATGTAAGAAACAATTGTCATTGTTATTCTCTCTCTCTCTCTCTCTCTCTCTCTCTCTCTCTCTCTCTCTCTCTCTCTCTCTCTCTCTCTCTCTCTGGTAAGAAAAACTGGGTAACAAATGTTAGAATGAAACTATGTGAATACGGATTTGGTTTTGGCTCAACCAAGGTGTTGGTGATATGAATGCTTTTATGAAGGTTCCGAGAACGACTAATTGATTGCAGTTGGCGAAACTGGAACACACACCTACAAAATAGTGAGAGAATTGAATTATACAGAACGTATAGCCATTTACGCTGTTTACCAGTTTACATTACAATGAAAATAGACAAGCATTTCAAACACATTATGACTAGATTTCGATTCGGTGTGTCTGATATTGCTAGTCATTGCTTTCGCTATAGACAGCTATGCGAAAGAAATCTGACCTGTCCATTGTGTCGAAATGAAAAAGAGGACGAAGTTCATTTTGTGCTGGCTTGCCCAATGTTCAGAGATCTTAGAGAAGAATTCATTCCGCAAAAGTATTTTAACTATCCTTGTCTATTCAAGTTAACGTTGTTAATGGCATCACCAAATGAAAGCACCGTGAAAAAGTTAGCTTTTTTTTTTTATACAAGGCATTGAAAGGAGAAGTGTTTATACAAGTTGAAAAGACTAATATTCGTGTGCGACTTAAAATGTATATCTCCTTTACAAGGGGCTGTGGCCTTTGTGAATAAAAACGTTTGAGTCTTGAGTCTTGAGTGTCTCTCTCTCTCTCTCTCTGTCTCTCTCTCTCTGTCTCTGTCTCTCTCTGTGTGTCTCTCGCTCTATTTCATTCGTTTATTGTTCGATGGAATTAACTTTGTGTCGCAATTCTGATCATATCTTCTTCCTCCTGGCTGTCTGCTCTGCAGGTCTGAAGATCATCATAGACCTGGTGGCCAACCACACCAGTGACCAGCATGACTGGTTCCAGAAGAGCTGTCGTCGCCAAGCTCCCTATGATGACTACTACGTCTGGCAGGATGGCAAGAGAGATGAAGAGGGGAAGTTAGTGCCACCAAACAACTGGGTAAGTGTGGTTTTCGTCCGTTTTGAAATAAAATCTACTCCTCCCTCCCTCTTATTTTATTTACAAAAAGCATCGAAATCTCCCCCCCCCCCCCCCCCCCCCCACACACACACACACATTCCACTTCTCTTCCTCTTACCTATGTATATTAAGTATTCGTTTATACGCGATAAAAGAAGCTTTTACATGGTTCAGTTTACTGCGTTCTTTGAGGGACAAACAGCACGGCGTGAAATGACGTTTGACAGGAAAAAGGCGGTAGTTCTTTGCGTGGAGTCATTCTAGGGTGAGACAACTGCTGTGCCTACGGAGCCAGGGGCAAGAACTAATGGATGTTCCAAGCTGATGGCGGGTTGCAACAACATTCTAATCTAGCAGCAGGCTTTGTAAACGTAGGGAAGGGGGAGAGGGATGAGGTAAAGCAAGTGCAGATTTCGTTAACAGCCCGGGAAGGCTGGTGGTAGGCGGGACGGGTGGAACAAGAACAGAATTTGTAAGAGCAGGGAGGGGGGGGGCAAATAAATGTTGTAGATTTGGTAAAAAAAAAAAAAAAAAAAAAAAAGGGTCGTGGGGAGGGGTGGTGGTGGGGTTCCGACCATAACTAGGAAGGTGCATTTTATGCCTCTCCTGCCAGATAACAAGTATCTTTCCTCCATTTTAAGATTATTTGTGATGAGAAGAAAGATGGGGACGCGAGAAGGGAGGCCTGGGGGGGGGGGGTGTAGAGGGGGGGGGGGGGGAGGGGGGGGGGGAAGGCAGGTGATTCTGGAGCCCCAAGAATATCCATATCCCTATCATGTCACATCTGTTCCTGGGAGTAATCTGTATCAAGTCGTCAAAACAGAGTTCTTTTTCTTCTATTTCTAGTCTTCGTGGTTATTCCTGTTTTTTTTGTTTGTTTTTTGTTTGTTTTTTACCTCTCCTGATCCGCCTCCTCCTCGTCCTCCTCGTCGTCGTCGTACTCCTTCTCTTCTTCTTGTTCTTGTTCTTTTTTGTTCTTGTTCTTGTCCTTCTCCTTCTTGTTCTTCTGTTCTCTCTTGTTCTTCTTGTTCTTGTTCTTCTTCTTCTTCTTCTTCTTCTTCTTCTCAATCCCAAGCTTTTATCATTTCCAATATTCTTGCCACTTCTATTATTTTTTGTGTTTGATTTTCCTCATTTAGTTCTCATTTTATTTTGAACTAATCGAATATGGAATTTGACACGATGCCTTGCCAGTCAGGTCTGACAGCGTGTACAATCATTCACAGAATGGCGGTAAGGAGCACTTAGACAGTGATGCGGTGCTTAACGTGCCTTCATTTTGAGAGAGAGAGAGAGAGAGAGAGAGAGAGAGAGAGAGAGAGAGAGAGAGAGAGAGAGAGAGAGAGAGAGACACTTTAGGCCAGGGAACCGGAATGAGCCATATGAAAATATTACCTGCTAGGGTTACGGAAGAGAAAAAAAAAATAGACAAAAATTCCATTGAGGATGGCGTATAGTTACAGGACTTAAATGGTGAGGCGGTCAAAAAGCGAACAGACTTGTCATCCTCTCACGGTCTAAAATGCTCTCCATGACTCAAAATTGGCTTGTGAGGAGGCCTGGCTGATGATCTAGGTAGCACCCACCATCCCCACCACTTCCCATCGTAACCCCTTCCCCAATCCCTTCCACCCCCCTCCCTCTCCAGAGTGCTCGGACACGGAACACAAATAAACCACAAACAATACAAAACTAGCGAAAGTTCCGAAGAAGATAAGGCATGCACGTTTTCTCAATGTTTCCTGAAGGAGGAAGAGAAAATTCTGAAAGAAAATGCGGAAAAAGACATCCTGAAATAAAGAACTTGCTTTATTTCGATTTGAGGAGAGAACACACACACACACACACACACACACACACACACACACACACACACACACACACACACACACACACACACACACACACACACACACACACACACACACACACACACACACACACACACACACCACGAACTTTTGACAAGATGATTTTGTTTGCTGAAATTTTTTTTATTGATCAATGTAGAATGATAAATGTAGAATAAATTACATGAAACCATGACCAGGATACTTTTTTTAGGCGGGCAAAAAAACGTCAACATCAAGTTGACAGGTCTCTGTGTTCGTCGGAAATGTCCAATGTCTTATCTGTGTTCATCGGAAATGTCCAATGTCTTATCTATCTTCAACGTAGTCAGTGATTATTAAACAGAGACTCATGGGGGCCGAAGATTATGTGCGAAATTATTAGCATGCGCTCTCTCTCTCCCTCTCTCTCTCTCTCTCTCTCTCTCTCTCTCTCTCTCAGCTATCTCTCTATCTATCTATCTATCTATCTATCTATCTATCTATCTATCTATCTATCTATCTATCTATCTATCTATCTTTCTTTTTTTTGTACTCGTAGCACGTACCTATTTGTATGAAAAGAAAACACGAACTCAGAAGACGACGAGATGTGTTCACAAGCAGTGTACAAAACGTCCAACTCCCCGAAGGGGAGCCAACTTGCATTCGTGGAAATAACCTTAAGCGCGATAGAGTAGTGTTCCTTTTCATGCAGAAACTATTACTCGTCTTTGTTAAATTTCCAAACGAAAGAATGTCCGCTTGGTTATTGAGCCATGGGGGAATGGACAGAAGAAAGTCTTTGTACTGTTACCAAGAGACATAGGATATTCATTGGTGATAAGCGATGTGTAATCAGTTAATCAGGCATGTTATATTGCTTCATTATTTATTTCACAGTGGAAACGTGAAGTTGTTTCATCAGATTCAGAAACAGCAGAATCAGGATCTTTTCTGGCTCTTACATGTATTTAGTCCGCAAGCACATAATTTCCTCTAATCGTCGAATGGCGAAACACCAGCGACTTTGTCTGTAAGATCAATTGATGCCCATCTCGGTAACCCAAAATAACATTAAAAGATGAAGGGTCAATACTTGTCTGTGTCTGTAAATCTGACTGACAGGCTATGGAATAAGCTCCCAGTCCATGAAACAGTACTGAACGCACAGGGCCATATCTATCTGTCTGTCTACCTATCCATTGAGAGAGAGAGAGAGAGAGAGAGAGAGAGAGAGAGAGAGAGAGAGAGAGAGAGAGAGAGAGAGAGAGAGAGCATTTAAACAACCTTTTATTTTCAATTTAGCTCCTTCTTGTGTCAGATTTATGTGATCTTCAAAACATATCAGATATACTTTACCTGTTGTTTCTCTAATATTGCCGTTGTTTCCACACCCCTGCATCACAGCAATGACACCCTCTGACCAGCGTACAAAAGAACATAAGTTTCTTTGTTTTCTATTGTTTGATTTTTTCATCGTCTGTGACACCTCAGTGGCATTTGCCCCCTCGAAGCTCATTCCGACTCTCCGTCCATAGCCACACCCTGGCTGGTCCCGCTGCAGCCCCAGCACCGGCAATCCACATGGAGCAGTCAATGTCTAGTCGTCATCAGGCAACGCACACGAGAGGAGACACTGCATTGCTGCCGAGTAACTTCAGTGGTCTTCAGTGGCGCCTGTTCTGATCCAACATACGCAAGACACCACCCACTAAACCCCTTCCTAACAAGATTATTGCTTAGTTGCAGAAGCAGCGTGAGTGAGCATCGTCCCCCTCCCAAAGGGCGCCTCCACGTCCGTCCAAGACATTTGCCATCAATTCGCCAATGGCGACGACCTCAACAGGAACTCACCAAGAAGCAAACGTAGAGAGGAAGTCGACTCTGAGGTGGGGCTGAAAGAGTCACAGCTTTGAAGATATTTTTATGATGCTGGTTGATGAGGATGAGGATGATCAATGTGATGCTTATGGAGTTCCAGTCTGGTCTGAAACAACATGAAATGATTTCTACTCTACGTTTATTTTTCATACTAGCCAAGCTCGTGAGACACAATCATCTGGAACACTGGTCAGGAGATTTCAGTAACTCTCTCAGAGAGTTATCTATAAAATGAGATGAAACTCGACAGCGTGGCCCAGTCTTCCCAACTGATACCCCAGCAAACTCAGCCCTGGGTAACAGCCGATCAGGGGAAGAAAGACGTCACATATAAATGGGTCTGATGGGAATCGAACCCACAACCTCCCAGGCGGAAATCTGCGACGCTAACACACACACAAAGCGGTTGCTAAAATCCACACTCTCACTCCCATATTGGCCGAATCCATCCCTTGAAAATAAGTTCATCGCAAATTGACAAACAAATGTCGTGTGTAACGTGAACACACAGACTGCATGGTGAGAGTGAGACAGTCTTTAAAACAAAATGCAATAGGAAAATAGGAGGACAGAGACCCCACTGATGAAAAGAAAGGAAATAAAGGAGAAGAAAATGAAAAAGTGGAGGAAATTGGAGGTTGGAGGACCCACAAACAGCAACAACAACAATACTTCTTCGTAGACGAGTCTTGCCATAGAGTCAGATGTTAGAGTCTTGCCATAGAGTCAGATGTTAGAATCTTGCCATAGAGACAGATGTTAGAGTCTTGCCATAGAGTCAGATGTTAGAATCTTGCCATAGAGACAGATGTTAGAGTCTTGCCATAGAGTCAGATGTCAGAGTCTTGCCATAGAGTCAGATGTCGGAGTCTTGCCATAGAGTCAGATGTCGGAGTCTTGCCATAGAGTCAGATGTTGGAGTCTTGCCATAGAGACAGATGTTAATCAGATGTTCCTCTTTTTCCTCGGCCACTTGATGTACGTATGCAAACGAGTCACGTAGTATGTTGTCCCCTACAGCTCAGCGTGTTTGGTGGGACAGCGTGGCGGTGGCACGAGGGAAGGGGGCAGTACTACTACACTTCTTTTATCCCGGAACAACCCGACCTCAACTTCCGAACCCGGATGTCGTCCGAGAAATGAACGTACGTATAATATGTGGTTGGGTGGGAATTCCTAGGAAGCTGTCTACATAAGGCTCATTTTTGGTTTTGTTTTGTTCGTTTGTTTGTTGTGGTCTTTTTCACGTTTGTCTTGGTTTTGTCCCGTTTGTTCTGATTCGTTTTTTTTTTCCCTATGTGTCTGCTCGTCTGTGTTTATGTCTTCATTACTCTCTCTCTCCCCTCCCCCTCTCTTTCTCCCGAAACCCCCCCCCTTTTTCTCTCTCTTCCCTCACACAAAAATATACACACTCATTCTCTGTCTCTCCCTCTCTCTCTCTTCCCTCACACATATACACAAACCCATTTCTCTCTCTCTCTCTCTCTCTCTCTCTCTCTCTCTCTCTCTCTCTCTCTCGCTCTCACATTAAAATTGTGTTCAATTGTGTTCAATTGTTCTCTCTCTCTCTCTCTCTCTCTCTCTCTCTCTCTCTCTCTCCCTTTCTCTCTCTCTCTCTCTCTCTCTCTCTCACTCTTCCCCTCACGCATATACACACTCATTTCTCTCTCTCTCTCTCTCTCTCTCTCTCTCTCTCTCTCTGTCTGTCTGTCTCTCCTTTCTCTCTCTCTCTTGTCTCTCTCTCTCACTCTCTCTTCCCACACACATATGCACACACTCTTTTTTTTCTCTCTCTCTCCCTCTCTCTTTGTCTCTCTCTCTTCTTCCTTCACACATACACACACATTCGTTCTCTTTGGCTTTTTTTTTCTTAATTTATGTCATTTGATTTTCGATACTTCCTGAATTGTTGTGAAGCTCTGCAACTGCATTAAATCAAAGGTAAATACTGTTTTGTTCCCTTTCGAGTTTGTGCGATTAAAATCGGTGAGAGGACTTGGATTGTTGTAGTACTCTGCACTGGTTGTAATACACTGATTATGAGGTTGTTCAGCTACCCCTTCACGAGGTGCCGATGTATGCATGAATCAATTATTCACTTCTGTGTTCGTATCTTATTCCGCATTCTGCCTCTGTCTCACTGTCTCTCTGTCTGTCTGTCTGACTGCTCTCTCCCTCCCTCTCTCCCTATCCCCCCCTCTCTCTCTCTCTCTCTCTCTCTCTCTCTGCACGTGTTTGTGTATATGCACGCGCGCGCGCGTGTGT
>JADBJO010011869.1:35000-40000 GCA_016801955.1 Conus betulinus
ATTCTCTGTCCCTCCCTGTGTCTGTGTGTCTGTCCGTGTCTGTGTTTCTCTTGTGTGCGTCAGTCTGTGCGTCTGAATGCCTGTGTGCTGTCAGGTCTGTCTCTGCTCTCTCTCTCCTCTCTCGTTCTCTCTCTGTCTCTCTATCTACTCTCTGTCTGTCCGAGTCTGGTGCGTTTTTGTTTCTATCTGTCTGTCTGCCCTCCTCCCCCCGGCCCTCCCTCCACTCTCTCTCTCTCTCTCCTCTCCCTCTCCCTCTCTTCTCTCCATTCTCCTCTCTCTCTTCTCTCTCTCTCTCTCTCTGTCTCGTCTCTCCCTCTCTCTGTGTCTCTCTGTCTCTCTCTGTTGTGTGTGTGTGTGTGTGTGTGTGTGTGTGTGTGTGGGCCCCTCCTCTCTCTCTAACTTTTCAGTCAGGATATGGGCGTGCTTAAATGCGCGTATGCATGTAGTTGTGAGTGTGCTTGGCAAAATATAATGCTGCGCGCTTTGCGTATTTCTGACATAGATGTTGCTTTAATGTCCGTGTGTACGGAACGTGTGCGCAGTTTCAGTTCGAGTACTTGGACCACATTTACACGAGAGAACAGCCAGAGATCCGTGACGGTCGTCAGAGGATGGCTACGGATCATGCAGGAGTTTTGAACAGAAAGATGGACACTCCCGGTGACAAAACTCACATATGCGTACACGCACGCGCGCGCGCACACACACACTCGTTGATGATTATCCAACATTTTTATCCACTTTTTTCCTATGCAATAATCAATATTTTTAAACACACTTGTACTCACTCTCATGCAAATACTGACAAACATTTGTACGTTTATGTTAAACTTTACATGCAGTGCATTCCTTCCCACCTTCCCTATCCCTTCCCTTTCTCCCCCATCCTTCCCCACTGTCTAATGCCACTTTTAGTGCAAAGTTAAACAGACTAACAACACAGACAGACAGACAGACAGACAGACAGACACACACACACACACACACACACACACACACACACACACACACACACACACACACACACACACACACACACACAAACAAACACACGCACACGGATAGAGATTTGCGCATGTAGGCATACGTTTCTACTCAGACGCTTAGGTTTAAGGACGTCATATTTAGTTTTTTATTGAACAATTTTGTAGTGGGCGAAAACAATAGCATTAATTTTTCTTTTTATTCATAAAGATACTCACAATGTCATTGTCACGAACCAACTTCAAATGAAAAATCTGACCATGACTAAAGCTATTATAGAAGTTTCACATATTCATTAATACCACTTCATAAAGTGTCCTCATAATGTCCTCTCATATGCAAAGTGTCATCATAATGCATAAAGTGTCCTCATAATGTTTAGTTCTGAAAACGTCACTGAAACCTTGTGCTTCAGTTTGCCACATCCGTACGTCAGATTTTTCTCTTTCAGTTCGTAAAACGTTCGCCAGTGAACGAAACAAACATTACGCTTACCAGAGTTCAACATGCGCTCAAGAAAAAAAAAAGTAGTACTTAGGACAACAACAAATAATTCAAAACTCAGTTTAACGAGCCAGGGCGAACCTCTACCAATTAGAAGGTAGTTAAGAAGTGAAGTAGAGCGGAAGGCTATAAGCTACGATACAGTTTCTTTCTTTGTTTCGCTCAGTATGCTTTTGTTTTTAGACGGAGAAAGAATTGTTGGGTAAAGAAAAGGGGATAAAGAAAACAAGGAATGACATTTTTGTCGAAATGCCAGAGCTTGTAAATGCTCTCTCTCTCATTCTCTCTCTCCTCTCTCTCTCTCTCTCCTCTCTCTCTCTCCCTCTCTCTCTCTCTCTCTCTCTCTCTCTCTCTCTTTTTTTTTTTTTTTTTTTTTTTTTTTTTTTTTACCTGGGGCTTCGTGGTTTTCAGTTTGTCTAGGTTCAATGATGTGTGGTTTATCTCCCGACCTCAGGTGGATTGTTGTGGAGACCTACGGCTTGCCTAAGGTGCGGAATCGCTTCTACGACTACGGCAGCAATCCGTTCAATCATGACCTGGTGGATTACCTCACGGCTCCGCTGTCTGGTACCAAGATCCGGGCACTCATCCGGGAGGAATATGACAATCTGCCAGAGAACGGCTGGCCTACTTTTTTGCGGTAAGTCACTCGTTGTCAGACTGGGGGTCTGGCATTTTAGGCAAATAAACGCGAATTTGACAGTGGTTGCGGTTATTTTCACGGTGGATATAACTATCGATGCAGCAGTTTAAAATGAGTCATGTCAACAACAGCAGCATTTGGGAGTTCGTTCGAAGAAGGCAGTTCTCAATCACGAAGTAAACGATGGTAAACCAACACTATTGGTTACAATTAAAAACAATCCACGAGGTCCACGAGCGTTATCATACATGTTGTGGAAAATACCAGTTCTTCATTAGGTCTGCTTGCAATGGAGCTTTTAAATGTTTACGTGTACAGGGATGTGACAAAACATGGAAGTGTGGTAGAGATGAGTGGAGATTCACATCTTGTGAAGTAAGATTTTTTGTTGCTCTTTTGGAAAGTTGATATTCACTGTTTAGTTTTGTTTGCCTACGTTTTTGCTAGTCAGCTATGTGTAGGTACATTGTCATTATCTCTGTAGCTTCAAATTCTCAGTTGTTGAAGAGAGAGAGAGAGAGAGAGAGAGAGAGAGAGAGAGAGAGAGAGAGGGGGGGGGAGACACAGACAGACAGACAGACATACAGACAGACAGAAAGAGAGATCAAGAGAGAGAGACAGACAGACAGACAGACAGACCACAGGGTACAGACAGACAGACAGAATAGAGAAACAGAGAGAGAGAGAGCGAGAGAGAGAGAGAGAGAGAGAGAGGAGAGAGAGAGGAGGAGAGAGAGAGAGAGAGACGCAGACGCAGAGACAGACATAGAGAGACAGAATGAGAGAGAGAGAGTGTGGTGTGTTGTGAGTGTGTGTGTGAGTGTGTAGATTGTGTGAGATAGAGAGAGAGAGATGAGGAGAGACAGAGAGAGAGAGAGAGAGAGAGAGAGAGAGAGAGAGAGAGAGAGACAAGAGAGAGAGAGAGAGAGAGAGGAGAGAGAGAGAGATGACATGTCCGCTCCCCTAACAAGTAAACCAAGGGAGGATACTCGTGGTGACCACGCAGATCGGGAACCACGACCGGGAGCGAGTGAGCAGCAAGTTCGGAGCGGTGTACAGCGAAGCCCTCAACATGCTGCTGCTGACTCTGCGAGGCACGCCCTGCACGTACTACGGGGAGGAGCTGGGCATGCTGCCCATTGAGGTCAGCTTCCAGCAGACTCAGGACCCCTGGGGAATCAACTTTGGACCGGTGAGTGCCGTTGGTCAGCACGTGTTGGGGTTCATCAGTAGATGCTGTTCTGTTGAGGGTTGTGGTGAGTGTCGTTGGTCAGCACGTGTTGGGGTTCATCAGTAGATGCTGTTGTGTTGAGGGCTGCGGTGAGTGTCGTTGGCCAGCACATGTTGGGGTTCATCAGTAGATGCTGTTCTGTTGAGGGTTGTGGTGAGTGTCGTTGGTCAGCACGTGTTGGGGGTTCATCAGTAGATGCTGTTCTGTTGAGGGTTGTGGTGAGTGTCGTTGGTCAGCACGTGTTGGGGCTCATCAGTAGATGCTGTTCTGTTGAGGGTTGTGGTGAGTGTTGTTGGTCAGCACGTGTTGGGGCTCATCAGTAGACGCTGTTCTGTAGAGGATCGTGGGTCTGTGTTCTGTTTGGGTGACTGTTAGTTACGCCATTGACTGTTTGTTGGGCCAGTGACTGTATGTTCGGCTGTGACTGTTGTTTTTTTTTTTTTTTTTAGGTCGTTGACAGTTTGTTAGGCCATTGACTGTGTTAGGCCATTGACTGAATGTTAGGCCATTGACTGTTTGGTAGGCCATTGACTGTTTGTTAGGCCATTAATTGACTGTGCGTTAGGCCATTGACTGTATGTTAGGCCATTGACTGTTAGGCCATTGACTATGTGCTAGACCATTGACTGTTAGGCCATGGACTGTTTGTTAGGCCGTTGACTGTTTTTTTTTTTTAGGCCATGTCACATCACATCCAAATAAGTGTGTAACACAATTTAGAAAGAGAGGGGGTTAGTTACCGCCAAGGACACAGACAGAGTACAGGACTAGACACAATGCATTTTCGACCTGTTGGGTCTTCTTCAGGCGAAAACATTTAATGTTTCGGACAGTGAAGATGAATAAAGAAAATAATAATAATAATATAATATAATATAATATAATATAATATAATAATATAATATAATATAATATAATAATATATAGATATATATATATATATATAATATAATATAATATAATATAATATAATATAATATAATATAATACAATATAATATAATATAATATAATATGATATAATATAATATAATATAGTATAATATAATATATAATAATATAATATGATATAACATAATATCGTGCAGCACGATTTTTCAATGCATTTTCCGTCTGCCTGTCTTTGGTAAGAAATAGGTTCTGAAGCTGTTTCGCGAGTGGACTCGTATCATGAAGTGTTCTAGCCAGACGAAATACATTTCTTCTCATTTGCATTATGATCCCATGCTAGTAGGGCAGGCTGCTGGTCTGGTAGACAGGCACTGACCTCGACATGATAGGGGGCACAAGTAGGACATGATAGGGAACTGCACAAGAGACATGGACATACCCGTTTCAGATTGTTGGTGTGATGCACTGCAACCACGCCTCTCATTCCCCTCCCTCATCCCCTCCTGTCCCCAGCTACTGCCTGGCTCGCCCGCCACAATCCCAGTACCGGCAATCCACAAGGAGCGGTCAGTGTCAAGTCATTATGATGCAACCCACCTGAGGAGACACAGCACTGCTGCCGGATCACTTCGCTGGTGTTCAATGGTAGCCTGTTCTGAGCCAACATTTTGAAGAGCACCTCCAACTACCCCCCCCCCCCCCTCCCCCACCCTCTCCCCAATAATTGTTTAGTCGCGAAGCCAGCGTG
>JADBJO010011869.1:47500-50000 GCA_016801955.1 Conus betulinus
GCCGTCTGTTCGGAGACCCAATCGATGGCGGCCTGCGTGCACGGAATCAGAACTGGCGCTGGGTGGACATGGCAGCAATATGAACTGGCTGAGGCAGAGGCTGTGGGTTGGCAGGTAGCTTTACATATAGCTGTCAGCGCCCGTCCCTCGAGGTTTGGGGCCTTGGGGTGTAGGGAAGTTGGGGGTAGGGGTAGGGGTGGGGGAGGTCGGGGAGTGATAGAAGTGGGGCTGGCTCTGGTGTAGAATTTGGTGGACTGAAACTGCGAGGGATGAAGTGATATCAGTAACAGACGAACCAAGTCACTTGATCGTGACACACACACACACACACGCACACACACACGCACGCACGCACGCACGCACGCACGCACGCACGCATGCACGCCAGCACGCACGCACGCACGCACGCACGCACGCATATACAAACACATATACACACATATTTCAGTAGTTTATTAATTAATAATTTATTCTTTTATCTATTTTTTTTTTTATTAATCTTTTTCTTTATTTATTCATTTGCCTATTGATTTGCTTGTTTTCTTCATCATTTATCTTTTGCTATTTATCTAATGACTTGATGTACTTTTTTTTGCTGTCTCATCTTTGGTGACCGCCTTTTGGCACAACTCCTACCCCAGCCATTCCAGTGATACACATCCACAGGCAAACACGTCCTGTCGCCACTCACATACCACTATCCACAGCGAGCAGCTAATGCCTGGTCGTTATAAGGGAAACCCGCCAGAGGACACTCTCTGCACTGCTGCCGAGTCACTTGGTCGGTGGTTCAGTGGTGCTTGATCTGATTCTGCACACGCGCTTCTTCGTTCAGGAGGCTCTTTACTGACAATGGCGACAGTTTATTCGCAGAGCCAGCGTGAACAGGAACTGGCTTCTGGAGGTCGCCATCACTTTTTTCTAGTGACGTTTCTCATAAACAGTCCCACAGCGACGACGTTGTCACGGACACGGGCATAGACAGAATGTTGACTCTAGCGTCACCATGAGAGCAAGGCATTTGAGAGTTCAAGGCTTGTTTTCAAAGAGGATGGGGGTGTTGAAGATGATGATATTGAGTTCCATTTATAGTCCGAGATCACATGACAAGATCGCCACTACGCTTCGTTTGGTGAATTGTCCTGGCAACATTAGGCCCGGAAGATACAGACAGCTACAGTGTTGAACAGAAAATTTTTAGCAGCGTCAGACATAGGGTTATGTGGAAGAAACCAATTCATTATCGATTCATCGCAGGGTGTTGTAGAATTTACGTACACTTATTTTTTTCTGTTTCTGTGCACTTTCAACCTTTTCATGTTGGAGAAGCCGATTTCTAAGGATAACAACAACATATCACTTCTCTCCTGCTGGAGCTCTCCGCAGCTTTTGATATTGTCGTCCATTCTACTCGTCTCTCCCGTTTGCATAGCTCTTTTGGTCTTTCTGATACAGCCTTCCACTGGTTTCGCTCCTAGACCGACCGTCATCAAGTTATTTTTGTCAAGGCTCTACTTTCAGCCACACTCCATTACTGTACGGTGTGTGGCAAGGCTCAGTGCTCGGGCCTGTCCTTTTTCATTTTGTACGTTTGTTCTGTCTCTGCTACTGTAAATCAACATTCCTATTTCATTTCCCGTCACAGCTTCCCTGCTGACAATCCGGTTTATGTTTCTGGACTTCTGTCTAATTTTCCGACAGTGATTGGGGTGAATTGAAAAATGTTTATCTTATCTTAAAAAAAAATTCTGGATGGCAGACAAAAAACTTAAACTGAACGAAGACAAAACTGAAATGATACTGATCTGTCCCACCAAAGTGTTTTAATCATCCATCTGTTCCATCTTCCCTTGACGGAACCGGCTCATCGATCATTCTTTTTCTTCTTCTGCTCGTAACCTTTGTGTAACACTGGGTCAGACTCATCGCTTTTAACAACATGTTGCTGATATCACCCGGATCTGTATTCTTGAACTCCGTCGCAGTGCTTCCAGCCGGCACCTCCTTTCCGAGGACACCACTAAACGCCTTGTCAGCGCGTTTTTGTTCTCTCTCGTCTGGACTATTGCAATGCTCTTTTGTCTGGCTCCACATGCTGGCTCTTCAAGAAATTTCAGACGGCCCAAAGTCATGCTGCCTGACTTATGTTTCGCCTATCTACATTTGACTACCGTTTCCAGTATGGCTTCCTCTTGACTTTGCAGTTTGATGTGTATTCTTGTCTACTGCAAACGTCTTGGATATTCAATTGATCAGTCGTACAGATGTTCTTGATTAATAGTACTGCTAATATTATTTAGTGCTACTACTAATATTACTGCCACTTCTACTACTACTACTACTACTACTACTACTACTACTACTACTACTACAACAACGACGACGACGACCACGACGACGACCACGACCACGACGACGACCACGACGACGACCAAGACGACGACGACGACGACGACGACGACGACGACGACCAATACCTCAAGATTCATAACTATTTCAA
>JADBJO010011869.1:60000-61723 GCA_016801955.1 Conus betulinus
CTGCATGAAATGTTAACCTGTTTTCACCAAACCTTGCCACTGTGGATGACATCTGTTTGTCAGGGTTCTGCATGAAATGTTAACCTGTTTTCACCAAACTGTGCCTCTGTGGATGACAGCTGTTTGTTTGTCAGGTTTCTGCATGAAATGTTAACCTGTTTTCAGCAAATGTTGCCAAAACTCGGGATTAGGCTCAAGCACTCAGCCATTGAATTTTGGAATGGTATCAGATCAAACAGCAGATACAGAACCAGTCAGCACGACTATAACGAACATTATGATGCAAAAGCTAGTAAACTTGTGACAACCAAATTCCGTCAAGAGATAGAATGTGGTCCAAGAGAGAAACCATGACACGTTCACACGGATCCATGACATGTGTTTGGATCAAACAGCGTATCCAGAGCGCAATCATATTATTGACAAGATTATGCAGTATTTTCGACTGACCGTAAACAATGCGAAATCACTCATTTGAAATGCTTACTATCTACAAAGTAACCGGTTTTCCAACTGATGATAGAACGTTTTAACGTTATTTACATTAAGATCTGATATTTGAATTTCCTATTAAAGATGTGCGTTGGAAGTAATGTAAATATCAAAGAAAAAAAAATTGCGTGGAAAGTAACCTTCGGCTGGTACCAACGATCACTTCACCTTGCAGAGGAAATGATTTTGGTTTCCCACATGAACTGTCTTGATATCCTTGATATGGTCCCTAGGGATCGGCTGGGCTATAAACGACATGATTTGATTTGACTTTAGTGATTTGACCTGATCTGTGTGCTCAGAGAGAGAGAGAGAGAGAGAGAGAGAGAGAGAGAGAGAGAGAGAGAGAGAGGAGAGAGAGAGAGAGAGAGAGAGAGAGAGAGTTGTACTTCCCTTACTATCAGGCCATTTTCTTCGTGACTGAAAGCCGCTTACCGGCTCATATTTTGCAGTTCTACTTACAACTCACTACCTCCATCATTTTCATAATCATTGTGATACGGAATGGGCACAGTCATGTAGACTCGCCGCACGAGAGAACTGGCTTGTCTCTCACAGTGTGGCATCTTTTTTTCTTTCTTTTTCCTGTTGTTCTTTGCATACAAATGACCCCCAACACTCACTGATGTAT
Source organism: Conus betulinus (assembly GCA_016801955.1). Lineage (NCBI taxonomy): Eukaryota > Metazoa > Mollusca > Gastropoda > Neogastropoda > Conidae > Conus > Conus betulinus. The sequence continues at coordinate 61,124 of JADBJO010011869.1, forward strand.
TTGCAGAGTAAGACAGCGGGTGCAGGCCTGGAAGACAGCTACGTGGGCAAAGAGGCACTCAACAAAAGGGATGTCCTGAGCCTCAAATACCCCCGTCCAAAACGGCATCGTCACCTCTGCAGACGACATGGAGAAGGTCTGGCACCATGCCTTCTACAACGAGCTGCGCGTGGAACCGGAGGGAACATCCTGTCCTGCTGACGGAAGCCACCCTCAACCCCAGGGCCAATCGCGAGAAGACGATCCAGATCATGTTCGAGACCTTCAACACCCCTTCGATGTTCATGTCTCCCCAGGCCCTGCTGTCTCTCTTTGCCTCAGGTCGTATCACTGGCGTCGTGATGGATTCTGGTGACGGCGTGTCCCACGCCGTGCCCATCTTCGAGGGCTACGCCCTGGCCGACGCAGTCGTGAGTTCGGACTTTGGGGGTCAGGACCTGACCAGCTACATGGCCAAGATGCTCAGAGAACGCGGCTACAGCTTTGTTTCCCCTGCAGCGGAGAAAGAAATCGCCCAAGACATGATGGAGAAGGTAGACACATTCGTGGCTTTTGACTTGACCAGGAAATGAAGTGTGCGTCGGAGTGTCCGACGTGGAG
>JADBJO010011870.1:0-61722 GCA_016801955.1 Conus betulinus
GTGTGTGTGATACCTTAATACATGTGAACTCGAATAACGATACACACACACACACACCACACACACACACACACACACACGCGCGCGCGCGCGCGCGCGCGCGCGCGCGCGCACACGACAGCGCTCGTGCGTGCGCGCCCGAGAAACACACACACACACACACACACACACACACACACACACACACACACACACACACACACACACACACACACACGTCCGTGAGCGCGCGCGAAAATACACATACGCACGCAAGCACAAACGCACGCACACAAATACATACGCATTCACGCCCGCACGTACACATTCACGCACGCACGTAAACATTCACAGACACACGCACACACTCCCGTACCTGTGCACATACACACGCGCACGCAGACCCCCCCATTTAACGTCTATCCAGCTAACAGTGATCTTAGCTTGCGTGTGTGTGTGTGTGTGTGTGCGTGTGTGTGTGTGTGTGTGTGTTGTGTGTGTGTGTGTGTGTGTGTGTGTGTGTGTGTGTGTGTGTGTGTGTGTGAGGGAATGCGCGCGTGCATGCGTGCGCGCGCGTGTGTGTGTGTGTGTGTGGGGGGGGTGGGGGGGGGGGGGGGGGGGGGAGGGCGGGGTTTTTAATGAAATTCTTGTTTCCTATAGATTCTTTGTTTCTTTATTTTTTTTGCTGTCTATCCACATGTATCACGTTTTGTTCGCATTTGATAAAGACATGGAATAAAATGAATAAATAGATTAAGATTAAGATTAAAATTATAGTCCCGTCAACAGCAGAGGTTATCTCAAATAAACAGATAAATGAAAAGCATACATACATACATACATACATACATACATACATACATACATACATACATACATACATACATACATACATACATACATATACACACGTACACACGTACACATACATACATACATACATACATACATACATACATACATACATACATACATACATACATGCATACATACATACATACATACATACATACATACATACATACATAAAGAAACTGCTTGAACATTGATCGACTAATTATTTTTATATTTGTACCAGAGGTTTGTCCTTTAAGCGTGGCATGTAAGGAAATCAATCAGCCCTGGAAATGTATAACTGCAGTAGGTAATTGCAGAGATTTCAATCGTTTTTCAGAACTCACTGTTGTGTCTTTGTGTGTGTATCATGCAGCTTGGAAAAAAAAAAAAACGCTTTACAATGTAGAAAATACGTAATTGCTAAAAACATAGTGCGGGGAAAACAGTCGCTGGGCAATGTGTAAGTGAAAGATACAAGAACTGAGTTTTATGGTGTAAACCACTTACTGCTCCGCGACATTTACACACACACACACACACACACACACACACACGCACACGCACACGCACGCACGCACGCACGCACGCACGCACGCACGCACGCACGCACGCACGCACGCACGCACGCACGCACGCACGCACGCACACACACACACACACACACACAGTTTATCATGATAGATAAAGAACAGATATAAGAAAGAAAGTAAGAAGAGAGTGGACACGAGAGAAGAAAAGAGCAAGACAGAAACATATTTCTTGTCATTCAAGAACATCACCAAGGTCTTATGACAGTGATAAGAATGTAGCCTCAGCCATCAAATTGCTGCTGCTTAGACATACTTTCACAGGCAAACTTTTCCACGCTGACACCTCCAAAGTAACAACAACACTGTCAGTAACGTTTACACTTGAGTGAACAATGCACAAATTTAAAAAAAAAAAGAAAAGAAAATATAGACAGTTTAACAGACAACATAACCTAGCTGTATTTCAGACTTCGCTTTCATTATGTTGGGACTGTCAGAAAATTTTTATTCTTTCTGGTCAAAGTACCTCTCTCTCTCTCTCTCTCTCTCTCTCTCTCTCTCTCTCTCTCTCTCTCTCTCTCTCTCTCTCTCTCTCTCTCTCTCTCTCTCTCTCTCTCTCTCTTAATGTGCTCTTATCAAACCAGATTCTGGCATGGCATATTCTACCTTTAAATGAATTCTACCAACCACCATGGTGAAGTGGTTAGCATTGCGGATTACTGGCTGGGAAGTCGTGGATTCGATTCCCATCAGAGACATTTATTTGTGAGATTGTTTTATGGCTTAATCCACCTAACAGATGCGTCTTTGAGAATCTTGCTCAACCCAGCAGGTGTCTGTTTGTCTTGGGCCTGGTTACTGCCAGGATGCATTATGATAGTAAACGTAGAGTACAGCCCCATCGGGTAGTCTTAACCCGAAAAGGAACTCCATAGCAGCACCCTCACTATCCACACTGATCAGCATGAAAATGTCTCAAAATGTGTGGGGCTTCACGCGGTGAGCGCGCGGGGGATAGAAGGGGCGGGGTGGGGGGGGGTGGGGGTGGAGGGACCTCGGTTTTGATTTCCTCTCCAAGTCTGTGGCTTTGGTGAGTTCGTGTCGAGGTCGTTAGTGTCAACAGGTTCATGGGAACTTTCACTGAACATGCGCTCTGCGCCACCAGTAAGCAATTATTGTCGGCAATAGGGGGCTTACTAGGTGGCGTCCTGCGTATGTTCGATCAGACAGTCACCACTGAACACTAATTAAGTGATTCGGCAATGGTGCGATGTCAGTTCATTAGCATTACCTCATGACGACTTGACACTGACTGCTCCTTGCAGGTGGATTGTGTGCCGGTTACCACGATAATGAAAAAGATACTCACTGGTTTATTATGTAATAGTTAATGAGGAGATGTCGGGACAATGTCAGTGATGGCGATTTTCTTTTTCTTGAAAGATTCCTCCTGCACTAATAACTAATGAGATTAATAATTTAAATCAGTCTCGTGCTTATGATTTAGACAACGGTGGTAATGACAGAGGACAATGCACTATTAAGAGAGGTTACCTGCATGAGAGAGTAGGGGCGGGCATATAGGTGTGTCTGATGATGCCTTTGAAAACTCAAGATTAAAAATGTGTGTGTGCGTGTGTGTGTGTGTGTGTGTGTGTGTGTGTGTGTGTGTGTGTGTGTGTGTGTGTGTGTGTGTGTGTGTGTGTGTGTGTGTGTGTGTGTGTGTGTGTGTGTGTGTGTGTGTGTGTGTGTGTGTGTGTGTGTGTGTGTGCCGGTAACAGGACGAAAATGGAAAGCAGTGAAGAGCACAGACTTTGAGAAAGAAATTGCAGCAGTATCTGAAGTGTAATACATTTGTTGCACAATGATAAGCTCTCTGGTTTACAACTCCCCAATCCAAAATACTACATCTGTACACAGTGACCTGGCGACAGTTGGACTTAACACTTCGCTTCATGATGGCTGTGTCAGAATCATTTTCAGTGAAATGGAGTTTCTACCATGGGACAATCCTGACAACATAGTAAGTGCGGAAATAGAAAACATTTTTTACAGAATGAAAAACAATGTGCTGGCGTTACTGTTTCTGGTTGGTGGACCAGGAAACATCATCAATATGGCGGTGTTCTATAAACAGGGCCTCAAGGACCGTGTCAACATGTGTCTATCTGCTTTGTCATTGGCGGATGAATTGCTATTGATCACAGCAATGTGTCTTCATGGTGAACAGCTGTATTTGCAGTTCACTACCAAAGAAATATTTGGACCAACGGTGACTTACCTAACGAATAATCAGTTTTTCTGGACTAATGGGATTCATTTACGTTTCTCAAATTCTTTCAGCGATCATTGCCTGTGAGAGATGCTATTGTGTCCTCAATCCACTCAAAGTTCAAGCACTTCTGCGTACCAGAACAATGGCTCTGGTCATTATTGGTGTATACGTCCTGGTGCTTGGTCTGTGTTTCATCGTGGGCATTCCGATTCCGCATTGGTTGTATTTTCGATCCAACGTCCGGTGCTGTTATGAAGTCACTTGTTGCTGGGACATTTTATAAAAGTAACCAACAGTTAATTGACATTCTGGATACTTTTGTGTCCGGTGTTAGCTTGCCCGGATGTGTGATGACTGTTGTGGTGGTGACAACAATAGTTACCACCGTAAAGCTTCGTCAGATTGTGACATGGCGCGCGGGAACATCCTCCTCCATTTCTGCCCAAGAGGTGGCCCTCACCAAGATGCTGGTTGGTACTTCCGTTCTGTTCATCGTCTGTGTTGTCCCCGTTGCTTTGACTCCAATCATTTATTTCGTTTTCCCAGAAATCAATGCTGGCCGACGGAACCACAATTTCTATATGACTACTTCGTGGATTTGTGAAATATTTGTTTGCATCAACTCTAGCTTTAACATTGTTGTTTACTACGTTATGGGATCTCGCTACAGGAAGACAGTCAGGTCACTGTTCTCAAGACAAAAGAGGAATGTAAACAAAAGCTAATGAACGAAAGAAAAGTGCTGTGCAGTTTATGAATATAAAACGTTAAGCTTGCTCAGGATAAATGGTTGTTTCATGTTTTTTGTGGTCTGGGAGAAGATGTTTTAGATCACATTCTGATCTGAATAATTCCTTTCAACGTGCACTGAGACAAAGAAAGCATGTCGATACCAATACTGTAGCATGTTTTCGTACCACGTTTATATTTTTGACACTGGGTGTAACAGGGTAAACAACAACAACTTTTGACACACATCAGATGTGAATGGCTACCTTTCCGCCCATTTTACAGTTACGCTTATGCAGATAATGCCCACTCTTTTTACAGCTGTCTGGGATATCCTATTTTAAGATAAACGTACTTAGAGTTGAATATTTTATAAATAAAAAAAATCACCAATGTAAAAACACAAAACTGAAACAATTGTTTATATAACCAGTTCATTCATATCCTTGCTGATAAAGACAGAAAATTGCAATTCAGTGCAACCTACGACCTTTGTCAGTCACTAGGGTACATGCCTTTGTCAAGCAATGATGGTTGTTTAGTGAAGTCCAAAGAATCTCTCTCCTCTCTCTCTCTCTCTCTCTCTCTCTCTCTCTCTCTCTCTCTCTCTCTCTCTCTGGTTTTCAGTTTTCCCCGGAGAAATGAAGGTATGACAGTAGAGATTGTTTATGCGTGCGCTGATATTGTTTTGAGAGTGTGTGTGTGGTAGTAAAAATTATGTGTTTTTCCTACATGCCTACACTTACAATTCTATGTAACGATCAAGCTTAAAATGGGATATGAATTGCTGAAAATGACAGAATTAGTGAAAGGAAGTGAAGTTTACTATTTATATCAAACGTGACTTAACAATTAACAGAAGATTAGTATAACAACAGTTGAATCCAACAATAAATTAACTATTCAAAGGAAAAGACCAATAGGGCTAAGGTGTAAAACTTCTGAAAAACATTTAAGAAGATGGAAGTCATTTAAAACTTCCTGAACAGTTAATGGTATTTGACGAGTCAGTAAATCCCCTGTAGTTTTTGTCATTAATTCTTTGATACCAGGACAGTGTAAAATCGGGTGGTTTATGGAAAATTTTATTTCCACCTACAGATTTAATATCTTTAGAAAATTTTGTTTTTAAAGCATTTAAACGAATCTTAAACATCCGAGAACTAACATGTCTTGAACTTGTATCAGATATATGATAAAAACTAATTTAGAATTTATTGTGCTGACGCTTTTTATACAATTGTGTGTATTGTGGCTATCTGATGTCTTCAGCATGTTATCAAACTTATCTTTCGCTAGTTTTTCTATGTGATTATAATACTCGTGCAGATCTAAATTTATGTTAATTAGAATTGCCCCTTCAGTACTACGTCCTGCATGTTTAGCTGCGCTATCAACCAGTTCATTAGCATATATTTCGCAATGGGAAAGAACCTAGTAAAAAAGTTACACTAATGTCTTTAAATGCCAATTGATGAATTACATGTCTGATTTTGAGAATCATTTCAAGACGGCTTTTGGCATTTTGGTCTTTGATAGCTTGTAATGCCGATTTAGAATCTACACAGAGTAATATTTTACAACTATTAATGGGTAACTTCTCAATATGGTGTAAAGCCATTAAAACAGCTAACACCTCTGCAGTAAAGACTGAATAGTGATTACCTATATGATATCGTTTGACTGTTTTCATAGTAGGAATTACGAAAGCTGAACCTGCATTGCCATTATCTAGTACAGATCCATCTGTGAATATTTTAATGTAATCACTTTAGTAATTTTCCATGTGAACATTACTAGATTTTTCAAAACGTTTGGAGATTGACTTTTGCTCAGTTCTGTATGATCAATATCAAAAGTAGGTTTAATTTGATCCCAAGGTGGTACAGGTAAAAATGATGGCTTAATTGCTATTCTTTTACTTTTTAATTCTGTAGAATTAATCTTGTCAGAGACAAACGAATTAGTTGGTTGCAAACAATGTATTGTCTTAGCCCTGTTAACAAAGTCATGCTTTGAATTTAATTTTGTTTCTTCATCACAGAATGAGTTATGTGCAAACGATTTTATTACAAACTTAGCTGCAGATATTTTTCTATGTTCATCAAGAGGGAAGAATTCCTGCTTCTTTATATGATCCAAGATTGTAAGCATGAGTCGGCACTCCTAGTTCCAGTTTAAAGGCTTTACAATCTATACTTTGTAGTTTGTTTAATAAATGTTTTGGTGCACTAAAGAAAGATTCCTGGCCGTAGGTTAAACGCGAACGAATTAAGGAATTAGCAAGACATAAAAGTGCTTTTGTGTCTTGACCCCATCGCTGTTTACGAATTATTTTGAGACAATTTAAAGCTTTTCCGGCTTTATTTGATACATAGTCTATATGTTGATTCCAGGCAAGTTTGGATGATAAATATACACCTAGAAACCTTACGCTTTGCGAATAATTAATGACACTGCCACCAATAGTAAAATCAGGCAGTTTTTTTTCTGGGTTATGCCCCGGATTAAAAAGTACCATATGTTTTTTTCTAATGCTAAAGAAAGTCATTTTCCTTCATAAATATATCATTTTATTTAGTTCGCGTTGGTACACTTCTGTGGTATAGTTAATGCTCTAATTGGAGTTTTTTATGCTTCATTGTCACCTTCATCCACATTCCTATATCATCTGCATACTGGGCTAATGTGTGTGTGTGTGTGTGTGTGTGTGTGTGTGTGTGTGTGTGTGTGTGTGTGTGTGTGTGTGTGTGTGTGTGTGTGCATAGTGTTTATATTTTGTTTGCTTTGGTACTGCTGGTTGTTCTTAGTTCTTTTCATAATGTCTTTCTTTTCCGATGTATGCGATTCAATGGCAGATGATTATGTAATTGTTAAAAAAAAATAAAGGCTGACAAAAGACTGCGTATGCACCATGGCATTAATGTGGGCTTTTGAAAATTCCATTTACGACCACACGTTTGCCAGTAACTACAATGTCAGCGAATAATGGGTTACTTGTATTTACTATGAGCTTTTTCCTGGCTATCACTGGCTTTTTCCCACTATCACTCCCTGTTCATCATGCTCTGAGCACAGTGGAAACCAGACAACCTATTGGCATAAGTCCTAAACAGAAAAACTATGGAAAAGACCAATACTATTTTATTTTCTCTGTCTTGGTTTAGAACGCGGAACTTTGGCTATAATGAAAACTGCCAAGGTACCTATTCTTCTTAGATATAAAGTGATGTGATAATAGTCCAATCAACTATCGCGATCATAACTAGGGTGAGTTATTATGTATACACACATTTTGATGTTGGCAGTGCAGACAAGTGTTTTCTTCGCATTCGAAGATGCTAATGCTGTGTCTGGGTGACTAACTAGTTGCATAGCCCCTTTATAGCTGTCACTGGAAAAGGTTTCCCATGATTTGCTGTCCGGATAATCTTTTCCACCTGAGAGCGTCTGTGTGGGCCTTTACAAATTGCAGTCTTTCCTTCACTACCACCCTATGTCCTCTTCACAACAATGTTGGCAGATTGCATGTACATTTTTGTGAGTTTTACAGGATAAGTTATGCGAGAAACGATGACTTCAAGTGCAAGTATACAGGAGCCAGTGGAAAGTGGAAGGTGGATGTTGTGTTGTCAGACCAAAGGCATACTGTAGGGACAACTAGGACTTCACGGGTTACATTGTTTTTCTCTGTTGTGCTTGACTTAGGATTTGAAGGTTCAGAGATGACCAATAGCTCAGGTATGTTTTACGAAAACATGACGACAATTTGCTCATTACAAATTGATACTGGTTATAGCTGGGCTCATTATAGGGGTCCACGTCTGGGGTGAATGACTGTGTGTACCTTCATCTTAGAGCCAACACTGCAAGGAAGCCTTTTGGTACTCCAAGATGCTCAGCAGTGTCTCTTACATTTATCTCTCAATCTCAATCAATCTGTCTGTCTCTCTGTCATGCTTAAATTATCTAAAGTTTATTGGTATAACAAGAGAGGTCAATAGGACTTGAGGACATGGTTGATGCTTGTCCACGCAAGACAATCCATTTGTTAACTGAGATGTGTTGAAACCTCTATTAAATCCATAAAATGTTCATAATTACGTGGCTCAACAGCTGGAAAAGTCACCCGTGTCAGCTGCTGCTCTGCTGCCAGGACAAAATTTCAGTTCAAAGTACCACTGTTTGGTAGAACAGCAGCACCTCCTATAGTTGCGCTGGCACCTTACTGTGATGGGTTCTCCTTTCCATTGGCTCATGTCAGGAAAGCTGAGAGACGGATTCTGGCGATTGGGCACCCCGGGATCTCCACACACTTCGCCCAGGCCTGCACCCTGGAGAGGTGACTGCAGTGCTGCTATCCAAACGACAGAAACAACACGGGAGAAAGCAGTTATGGGTTAAAGATCCAAAGCGTATTGGCGTAAGCTTTGGCGCTACGGGTTGTCTTCGATGGTGGGAGAGACCATCGCGTTTCACTGGTCAGCAGCCACCCGCCTCAAGCTGGGCAGCACCCAGGCAATAAGGTGCTGACCTGCCAGTCTACCTGCTTCAGTGGATGCTTGGAGCTCAGGGAAGACTGAAGAGCAGACTGTAACCCTGCACCAGGCAAGGAAGGAAAAATGATATTCAAACTCTCAGCCTTGCGGCTGGCAACCTGGAACGTCAGAACAATGTGTATTCGCCTTTCTGATTACCTCAAGCACGTTGACGACGCCAAGAAACAGCCGTAATCGACCACGAACTGAATGTTTCAAATTAACATTGCTGCGCTGCACGAAACAATACTCCCCTCCAGCGGCAACCTCAGGGAGAAGGACTACACGTTATTTTGGCAAAGACTGGAGCCAGAGGAGCACCGACTGTATGGCGTCTGATTCGCAGTGTGAACCACCTCACGACCTCTTTGGGGCCAACAAACACCCTTAGCGTCTACGCCCCCACACACTGCTCTTCAGCCGAGGTTAAGTATAAGTCCTATGAAGATCTGGAAGCCAAGATCAGGGAGGTCTCTGCAAAAGAACACATGTTCTTGCTCGGGGACTTCAACGCCCGGATTGGTGCAGACCACAGATCCTGGCCCCGCTGCATCAGCCGCTTTGGTGTTTGCAAACTCATGGAGAATGGACAGTGGCTACTTGAGCTTTGCTCCTTCCATGACCTCTGTATCACGGACACCTTCTTCCCCACCAAACTGCACCACAGAGTGTCCTGGAGGCACCCCAGATCCTGTCACTGGCATCAGTTGGACTTCGTGATCACATGAAGACCCTTGTTCAACCATGTGCTCGTCACCCGCAGCTATCACAGTGCTGACTGCGATGCTGACCACTCCCTGGTCAGCAGCAAGGTGCATCTTCAGCCCAAGCAAATCCATTGCACCAAGCAGGAGGGACGTCCTCGAATCAGTACAGCCATGACGTCAGTTCTCGAACGCTTCACCAGAACCATTCACGAGGTCCTAGAGGACTGCCCAACAGACAGCGCGTCATCAGTGGAACCAAACCTACGATGTTATCTACTAATCCACTTCGGACACCTGTGGGAAGAGAGTGAGAAAGAATGCAGACTGGTTTGATGCAGGAATTGTGGAGGTAGAGCCTGTCATTTCTGCTGAGCAAGCCGCACTCCTCAATCACAAGACAGAGCCCTCAATGAAGACGCTAGCAGCACTCTGCAAAGCTCGCAACAACACCAACCGGACCACCCGTAAATGTGCCAATGAGTACTGATTGAACCTGTGCCAGGGCATGCAGACTGCTGACTGTGGCAACATCCACGCCATGTACGAAGGCATGAAGAAAGCGTTCGGCCCTGGCGCCATCAAGATCGCTCTTCTGAAATCTTCGTCGGAGTAGGTAATCACCAACTGCAGCAAACAGATGGCGAGATGGGTGGAGCACTTCTCTGTACTCCAGGGAGAAGCTAGTCACCCACACAGCCATTGAGAACACTCCTCCCTGCTTGCCATGGAAGAACTGGACGCCGCACTCACCATCGAGGAACTCAGCAAGGCCATCGACTTGCTAGCCTGTTGTAAAGCTCTGGGTAATAAGGCCATTTCGGAAGAAGTCATCAAAGCCGGCATGGAGAGTTCTCCCCTCAGTCACTCCATGAGCTTGTGTGTAGTGTTGGGAGGAAGGCAGCTTATTTCAAGACATGCGCAATGCAAACATCATTATGCTTTACAAGAGAAGTGCCACGAGCAGAGAAGACCCTTATTCGTTGCCTTCATCGACATGACCAAGGCGTTCGACTTGGTCAGTAGGTCAGGCCTCTTTACCCTACCTCACAGGATTGGATGTCCCCCCAGCTCCTGAAGATGATCACGTCCTCCATGATAACATGAATGGCACCGTCCAGCACGACCATTCATTTTGGACCCCTTCCCAATCAAGAGCGGTGTCAAACAAGGGTGCATGCTCGCTCACACTCTTTGGCATCTCTCCTTCCTTGCTGCTGCGCTATGTCTTCCGACAGTCTGAAGACGGCATCTTCCTCCTCACTAGGAGTGATGGAATCCTCTTCAACCTGGCATGCCTCCGAGCAAAGACAAAGGTGTGGAAGTCCTCATCAGGGAGAAGTCGCTCTCACTGCCCATCCTGGAGAAGCGCTACAACGGCTCATCACCTGCTTTTGCTGACGTCGGCACTGAGATTGGCCTCACTATCAGCTTGAAGAAAACATACATCATGGGCCAAGAGGCAGCAGCACTCTTTGCATCTCCATCGGCGATCATACCCTCCAAGTGGTCACCTACCTGGGCTCCACCATCTCCAGCAACCTCTCTCTGGATGCCGAGCTGAACGTACAAATCGGCAAGGCTTGAACTGCAATGGACTATCTAACAGAGAGAGCCTGGGACAACGCCATGGTAACGTCGAACACCAAGATGAAAGTATACCAAGCCTGCATGCTGGCACTCTTCTCTATGGAATCTCGACAAGAATGCATGTCTTCTACCTGCGCTGCCTCAGACGGCTCCTGGACATCGCTTGGCGGGACTGCATCACCAATAAAGGACGTCCTGGCCCAGCGGGGATGCCTAGCGTGTTCGGCATGCTGGCACAGAGACAGAGACGCCTGCACTGGGTTTGCCACGTCAGCCGCATGGACAACGGTGGAATCCCAAAGACAAGCTGTATGGTCAGCTGGCTATGGGCTCAAGACCGACTGGAGAGCCCGCCCTACTAAGATGTGTGTAAGCACAGCCTGCAGGCAGGCAGCCTCGACCCAGTAGACCCGTACTCAGCAGCTTCAGACCGGGTCACCTGATGGTCCACCAACAAGGCTGGCATCAAACAAGCAGAGCAGAGGAGAGGGGCCCAGTGGAAAGAACAGAGGAGGCGCCGCAGATGGCAAAGAATTATGTTAGTAGCAACAGACATTCATTATCGAGACTTCACCTGCAGCAACTGCAACAGAGTCTGACTAATTCACCGCGCAACACTATTGTCTCTTGTGACAGACGGATGCTATTATCATTATTACCATTAGTATGCGAGTTGTTTGCTGATAACATAACTTTACACACCAATAGCACTATTGTTGTTGAGGTCTAAACAGCTCTTCAGGAGAATATCAACCACTCAGTTGACTGGTCAGAACAAATTCGCATGTGTCCACATCCACAGAAAATGAAGTACACACTGATAACAACCGGACAAAAACGTTAAAATCTTCCTGATACTTCATTTGCTCCCTACCAAAAAAACCAAAATAGTTGAAGAAACTAATAGCCGTAAAGTTATTGGGGTTTTAATTGATAACAATTTGTCATGGTCGGATCACATTTAAAAGGATCGCATTATAAGGATATGTAACATCATTTCTAAAAAGATTTATCAGCTCTCGATAGTGAAACAATTCTTGAATCTGCATAGTCGAAAAATGTGGTTCCGTTCTTACAGGGAAACTTACATAAATTATGTTTTAATTGTTTGGGATTCAACAAGTGATATTGAAACTTTTAGTAAGACACATAGATGAGACTTGAAAATAGTTCTCAAGTCGTCTACTCTGCTGGCTTCTGAATATAAGGAGTTCAATATTTGCCGTTAAAAGTGAAATCAGAATATAATAAAGGTGTTTCAATATCAAAAAATATTATCAGAAGAGCCCCACGCTCCCCTATTAATGATTTTTTTAAAATCAAGAACGATAACCATCCATCTTAGATAGTACCAATGCATTTTAGTATTGATCTTCTTGAAACTACTAGTCTGACTTATTCAGGGAGTTGTTAGTGAAATACTGTTATTTATACAATCGACGTTAATGCCAGTATCAATGATTTAAAAAGAAAAAAATATCACTCATTATCATTAATTGAATCAGATAACAAAATTCCATGAGTCGTTTTTTGTCATCCCATGTTGATCTTCTTCCCTCCCCCTTCGTCCTCCCCTCCACTCCCTTCTGTTGTTTAAATGTCTTTTGTACCTTTGTCCAACTTGCGCAGGCGCACAGATGCTTGCTCACCCGCATATTTGCACACACACACACACACACACACACACACACACACACACACACACCTTCTCTCTCCCTTCTCTCCCCTTAATTTCCTTCACGTTTTCTGTCTGAGTACTGTTATCAATCCACCATAACCACTAACATCACAAATATATCATACCAGGAGGAGGATAGATCGACGAGACGAGTCTAAGTGCAGACAGTATTAAGTATGGGCACAGGAGTGATGCAGAAGCCCTTCAAGGGTTAATAGTGGTCTTGTGTTAGGCAGTAGGTAGCACTACTGGGAATTTTGTCGTCATCCTGATCTTTGTCGCAGTCCTCATCTTCGTCGTCGTCTTAATCTTCGTTGTCATCTTCAGCTTCATCGTTACCAATAGTCGGCTGCATTCTTAAAAAGAAAAATTGTTTTGCTAATGATGAATCTTTTGCATTTTATTTTCTTATTTGGTGTGTTTTGATTATGTCGCCATGTTGATGTAATTAAGAGATGCTGGGCTGTAAATAATTTGCTGTCCATGGGATGACAGTCCGTCTAGTCAGATAGGCGAGAATACAGGAGGGAAGGATCATTAGTGTCCGTCAGTTGTCTCTCTCGTTTTCTCCCTTTTCTAGAATCCCTCCACATTATGTGCCATCCACCTGAGTCCCAGCAGTTCAGGAATTTGAGCTCGCTCATAGGAGGCTGGGCCTGGTCCTTCTACCCATTCTTGTACAGGTGGTGGCACTGTCCTGGTGTTGCAGTGTCATTCACTGTTGCGTCAACACCCCAGGTCCCTAACCGTTGCACTCAGTAGCTGGCCTCGCCTCCCTCATGCGACTCCAGACCTTAGTGCTGCCAGTTGTGGCAGGCAGGTCATACCCTATAGGTCTCAGGTAGTGGCACCTGCGGTGCACTTTGTGAAGGGGGGTCCATCGCAGTGGTTGTGGGTTGTTTCCCTTTGCTGTGGTGCTATCAAGGTTGTTCATTTGTTATTATTGTTTGCTTTCCCCTTGTTTTGAGTGATGTGTGTGTGTGTGTGTGTGTGTGTGTGTGTGTGTGTGTGTGTGTGTGTGTGTGTGTGTGTGAGTGAGTGAGTGTGTGTGTGTGTGTGTGTGTGTGTGTGTGTGTGTGTGTGTGTGTGTGTGTGTGTGTGTGAATGAAAGTGATTGGAAGTTTAATTTTTGTTTTGTGTGTTTTGTCCGGAGAAAATAGTTGAGAGGGGTATGGGCGGTAGGACATCCGGCTTAGTGACCGCGACAATGATCATCGAGGGACACGTTTACACGAAGGACACACTGCTTAGTACTTCATTAGACAGGAACAAATACTGTCTTCTTCATTTCCTTGATGTTATATTTCAAAATGTAAACGTCTGTGTTGACTTAAAAAGCGCGCCGTTCCAATAAAATATAGTGGTAAAGTTGAAGGTCTCTCACTACTTGGAAGAATTCTAGGGTAGACTATTTGAGCATAGGGGAAAAGACTCCTCTAAGTGATGCAGGGCAGCCAGGGTAGACTGTTTGAGCACTTGGGAAAAGGCTCCTCCAAGTGATTAGGGGTAGACTGTTTGAGCACTTGGGAAAAGGCTCCTCTCTAAGTGATGCAGGGTAGACTGTTTGAGCACTTGGGAAAAGGCTCCTCCAAGTGATTAGGGGTAGACTGTTTGAGCACTTGGAAAAGGCTTTTCTAAGTGATGCAGGGTAGACTGTTTGAGGACTTGGGAAAAGGCTCCTCTAAGTGATGCAGGGTAGACTGTTTGAGCACATGGGAAAAGGCTCCTCTAAGTGATGCAGGGTAGACTGTTTGAGCACATGGGAAAAGGCTCCTTTAAGTGATGCAGGGTTGACAGAGCACTTGGGAAAAGGCTCCTCAAAGTGATGAGAGGTAGACTGTTTGAGCACCTGGGAAAAAGTTCCTCTAAGTGTGATGCAGGGTAGACTGAGCACTGGGGAAAAGGCTTCTTCAAGTGATGAGGGGTAGACTGTTTGAGCCCCAGGGAAAATGCTCCTCTAAGTGATGAGGGGTAGACTGTTTGAGCATTTGGGAAAAGGCTCCTCTAAGTGATGCAGGGTAGACTGTTTGAGCACTGGGGAAAATGCTCCTCTAAGTGATGCAGGGTAGACTGAGCACTGGGAGCACTGGGGGAAAAGGCTCCTCTAAAGTGATGAGGGGTAGACTGTTTGAGCACCTGGGAAAAGGCTCCTCTAAGTGATGCAGGGCAGCCAGGGTAGACTGTTTGAGCACTTGGGAAAAGGCTCTTCTAAGTGATGCAAGGTAGACTGTGTGTATGGGGAAAGGGTCTTCTAAGTGGTGCACGACAAGTAAGGTAGACTGGAACCCGAGTGCTGTTTTGTGAAGCATGATAGAATCAGCACGCACTTGTCAGCATCTTGCATAACAAATGAGGGACTACAAAACATATCCAAACAGGGTCCTTGCTCCTCATATATGTTATCAAGAAGTCCAAATACTTCTTTTTCTGACTGTGTTTGGTTATTTGCGGGGATTTGTTGATGTTTTAGAAAAGTAGCTTCTGAGATTGGCATGCAAACAGAGGCTGGCAAAGGAGAGATAATTGGGAAATCCTTAGAAGAAACATTAACGATTAGCCCTGGAGATAGATGCAAGTGAGATGAGCAGGACAGAAATGATTGCAGTCGCCGGATATATCTGATACCATCCACTGACGACGTGTGTGTCATTCCTGTGTGAAACCTTTCATCTCAGAACTCTTTTGATCGTCTGCCTGTCCGTTCCAGGTTGTCTTTTATCTTTGACCATGTCTTCAAGGACAAGCTATCAGCTAATACATTTTACCCTCCTCTATGTCCCTAGCTATTTCAGTTCTGCTTGGAGTGTGAAGGACTTTAAGGTAAACTGAGTTTTCTTAGTGTCCACGATTATCCCCCCCCCCCCCCCCCTCTCTCTCTCTCTCTCTCTCTCTCTCTCTCTCTCTCTCTCTCTCTCTCTCTCTCTCTCAGTGTTGTTCTTCAGTTTATCGTCCTTCCACTCAATGTGATTCAGACAATATTATAGTGTAGAGCGAGCTTGATGTAAAGAATGAGAGAGATGCATTTTTAGGGAGTGTAAGGGAGTGTAAGTTTTAAAGTAGTACGTAAAGAATGTAATCATAACCCTCCACCCCGCCCTATTCATCAGAACGTTTAACCTAAACTAAAATTGTAACTGTAACAATCACAAATGCTAAAGATAAATATTAAGTGAACAGCCTAACAAACATTTAGAAATAGATTCAAGAGTAGCAAAATTGTTTAATATACTAGATAGTGATAAAGGAGTCGATTCATCAACAAAACCCTCAATACCTGATTTATTAAAAAAAACTCTTTTGTTTTTGGGACAATGAATCAGCAAACGATTGACATTTATAGAATTCACACACATACATTTAATATCTTTGCAATATTTTGTTTTAAACGAGTTTACACGAAGCCTATGGATTAGACTTTCAATCTCCTTGGATGAGAAAATAAATCTTTTGTATGATGGTATCCCGTTGTTTTTGTCATTACATTTGATGCAATTGTTATAATATGTCCGAGTTCCTCAGTGTTTTTGTTCCATTATCATGAGATTTTTATTTATGATAGAGAAACATTCTGCCAGATCTAAGCGAACATTTTATTGTTACTGTACCACTAAGGTTTTGAGCTGATTTTTTTTTGTAACTTTGTCTATTTGTTCATTTGCCGATATACCACAATGAGAAGGCACCCAACAAAAAGTAAAATTAATGCTTTTTTGGAAAAAAGAAGGTGTACTATATGATTGATTTCAGTTATCATGTCTAATCGGACACATGAATTAGAAGACTTAATACCATTCAATCAATGCTGTTTTGAATCAGCGCATATTACGATTTGGCTGCTATTTATGGGGAAATTCGAAATGAAAGCCAATGATTTGAGTATAGCATGTAATTCTCCGCTATATATAGACTGACTTTTACCAAGAGGAAATAACTTTTCTATTTTTTCAGCTAGGAATTATGAAAGCTGCTCCCGTGCTATTATCATCTAATACTGAGCCATCTGTGAATATTTTTTTTAAGTGATGGTTTGTACTTATTTTCTAAGTGAGTGTAGGCAAATTTCTCAAAATGTTGTGAACATCCTTTTTTGTTAAATTATTGTAGTCGATGTCAAAGGAAGCTTTTGATTGTACCCATTTTGGAATGGGTAAAAAAAGAGGTTTGCCAGCGATTTTTTTTTTTGTGTGTGTGTGTGTATATATATTTTAGAAGATCTGAGGGAAATGATAAACACATTTTGTGGATTGTATATATTGTGCACGTTTTCCACAATACTTTTCCGAATGTAAACATACCTCTTCTGAGCCAAAAAAATTGTGAGAAACTTTTAAAGATGTATTTTAAAGTAGAAGCTTTTCTCATTTCAGATAGAGGTAGAACTCCCACTTCAATGTATGTCCCTAAGTTTGACGTATGTGTGGAAAGCCCTATGGCAATTTTGAAGGCTTTGCAATCAGTGCTCTGAAGTTTTTAAAAGATATTTAGGTGCATTAAAAATACTTCCTGAGCATATGTAAGTCTTGAATCTCTCAGTGTGTGTGTGTGTGTGTGTGTGTGTGTGTGTGTGTGTGTGTGTGTGTGTGTGTGTGTGTGTTCTTTATATTTTTCTGTTCTTTTCCTTCTTCTTTTTTTTTCATCTTTCTTAACTTTCTTCTTTCCTTCTTTCCTTTTTCATCAGGGTGATCATCACAGCTATCGCCAAGGGGGCAATATTAGCATTATTACAACAGCAGAACACTGCTGGAGTCAGTGATGGTTATGGTGACTGACATGAAGGTGTCGATGAATATAATACAGATGATAATGACACGGTTAAGGCTTGCTACGACGATGGTCTCCATGTATGCTTTGACATTGCATGTACATCTGCAATCACTCAAAGGCAAAAACAAGCATAATACATATATATATATATATATATATATATATATATATATATATATATATATATATATATATATATATATATATATATATATATATATATATATAGATAGAGAGAGAGAGAGAGAGAGAGAGAGAGAGAGAGAGGATCATCATAACAGACAGTCGCACAAACAACAAAAAAGGTGGGCATTACATAGTTAAAGAGCGCCCTGAACACTTAAGCAGAGATAGGGAAAGCTGAAGTCTGGAAAGGAAATCGAAAATCAAAGGGAAAAAAGTGTTACCCATCTATGTAGACATCAAAAGTAACCATCCACCTTCTATCTAAAAACCATACCCAATGGCATAAACAAAAGACTATCTAACCTGTCATGCAACGAGAAAGTATTCAACAGTGCAGCAGTTGAATACCAGGAAGCACTGAAAAAAGTGGCTACAACTACAAACTACAATACAACCCAGATAATAACATGAACAGTAATAAGAAAAAACAGGAAAAGGAAGATCATATGGTACAATCCCCCATATGATGGAAGAATAAAGACTAATGTAGGAAAAGAATTCTTTAAAATTCTTATAACATCATTTCCAAAAGAACATGTACTATCTAAAATATTCAATAAAAACACCATCAAGCTATCATATTCATGTATGCCCAACCTCAAAAACATAATTGACTCATCTAACAAAACTAAAGGCAACACAGCCGAAAAGGGTAACAAAAGGACATCTTGTAACTGCACTAAAAAAGATCAATGCCCCCTGAATAATAAATGCCTCTACAATAATATTGTATACCAAGCCACAGTAACAACTGATAGTAACAAAAACATACATAGGGATTACTGCAACCATTTCAAAACTAGATATGCAAACCATAAACAGTCCTTCAAAAATGAAAAATATAAAAACCAAACAGAACTAAGTAAACACATTTGGAAACTTAAGATAAAAAAATAGACTACAATATATCATGGAAAATCATAAAAGAGCAGCACCATACAACAATATCTCTAAAAAATGCAACCTATGTTCTACAGAAAAGTGGCTGATATTATGCAAACCTCATCTAGCAACCCTGAATTCAAAAGCTGAGATCATAAACATTGCAGGCACAAATGGAAATTCTTGTCACACACCATTCCTTAACACGCCCTCCCTGAACGCACCCCTAAAAAATCAAAATTGTAAAAAGATACAGGCCACGTGAAACACATGCAGAACTCACGCTTACACACACAATATATATAACACCGGTAGCATGCCCAAAACGAACACCCTGAAGAGAGCAGAGAGCTTGAAACAAGTTTGTTGGTGTTTTTTTTAACCTCCATTTTAATCATATTTTTAGACTTGTACACACACACACACACACACACACACATATATATATATATATATATATATATATATATATATATATATATATATATATGAATCAAAGCCTACTTAGGTCGACATTTGGTACCCCTAAGATTAATTTATACTGTACTTTAGAGTTAAGGTGACCGTTTTCTGGTCCCCTTAAGGTTTCCCTCTTTTTCTCTGTGTCATTCAACTCAATGACAATACAACTGAGCTATAGAGGATCCCAGGCTTTGTTTTATTTATAGATCAATGGATTTGGAGGAAAGACCAATCGTTTGAGAGTTCCAGCTTACAATGTACTTCATGACTTAAGGAGACCACAGTAAATTTAGATCTTAGAGGGACCAGTACATAATGGGAAATAACTTTTTTGTAAGCATGATATATGTTCACGAGATTTTGTCCCATGTTTTTATTTCACATAATGATTAAATCGAACCAAAAACAACCTGGATTTATTCCTACATACTGTGTGAACTCAAAAAACAGTGGAGATATATAGTGTACATCTGAGCTATCAGGGATCAAATTCTCATTTAGACCTAAGCTGACTGACTAGACTCCCAGGTTGGCCTGCTGTAAAACAACATCCGGGCAACTCGTATAAAGCTGTTACTGGCAGCCATTTTTTCTCCAGCCAGCGGTGCTGTGACTGCTGGTTCTCAATTTGGTGTTTACATTGAAGGTAAGTGAAACTGGTCTTCTCTTGATCTTCCAGATGGGGATGTTTAATCTGTCCCATTCATTTTCATTTAGATTTGGCACACAGGTTGCATGCTTTGTATGTTCTTGTCATTCGTATTCAGCCTTTCTTCAATGTAGGTCAGCTAACAGACCTGACTATTACTAGTCTTCTTCTTCTTCCATTTTCCGACCAACATCATTATGCTGATGATTATGTCGTACCAAGGCAGTGAAGAGCAGAGAGAGGGGGGGAGGGGGGGGGGGGGGGGGGGAGAGGAGACGTGAGCAGGAAAGTGGGTGAAGTAGGGTGTGTGTGTGTGTGTCAGGGAGTGGTGGTCAGAGGTATTATTGGCGTGAAAGAGTAGGCCTATGGGATTTTAATGGGTGAGATGTGCGTTCGTTCGTACACGGAACCTCACTTTGTAGCCAAGTCTCTTTCGAATGACTTTTGGGGATATGAAGTCAGAACCCAAAAGGAAAAATTCCCTTGAACTGAAAGAACTTCGGAATTCCTAATCAGTCATTAGAATTTGATTTAAAAAAAAATAATTCAAGCAGTTGAGGAATGTATTGGGCTACAATATCATTCGAAAAATAAATAAAGGGCTTTCGTAGCACGATACAGTCTCTGGGTTAAACTTGGTGACCTACTTCATTTTCTCCTTTGCACTCCATCTTCCTCAGTCACCCCAGTCCCCCTCTCCCAGCCCCCCTCCCCCCCCCCCCCCCCCCCCCCCCCCCCACCCCCCTCTGCCACTCCCCAAAGGGACTCCTCTTTCTTTACCCACCTACCTCATGCAGTGATCTTGTTAACCCTAAGATTGGCATGGAAGAATTAACCTAGCTGATTGAGAGAGAGAGAGAGAGAGAGAGAGAGAGAGAGAGAGAGAGAGAGAGAGAGAGTGGTGGTAATGTTGTGGGCAAGTGGTGTGCGCGCGCGTGTGTGTGTGTTTTTGTGTGTATTTTGTTAGCTTGCTCATTATCTTCTCTTTATTTTTTTTTTTTTCATTTCTTTGTTTTCTGCATTTGTTTTAATACATTACTCTGCATGTTTCCAGTATATATGAAACTAGTGTGTCAGAATTGTGTGAAAGGTTTGTAATGCTATAAAAAAATGTCATATAATCACTTGATACGTAACTTATTTTTCTTTCTGATTATTAAAAAAAAATGTTTAAAAAAAAAAAAAAGAACCGGGCGGCCGAAGTGGAAACCCTGCCGATTCATTTGAATGGCAAAGATAAAAACAGTTGAACGTGGTTAATTTCTGCATGTAGCACAATACAGTCTCTGGGTGACCTACTTCATTTTCCCCTCCTTTGATTGGGATTTCTCCATGTTGGGTGAGTGGTCATATTGGTCTGGTGAATCAAACAGACCTTGTTAAGGGCTGAGGCAGACTGGTGTCGGGTGAGTGCATCTTTTGGATCCAGACGCGTACGTTAGGATACTTTTCATTGATTACAGTTCAGCATTTAATACAATAGTACCTTCAAAGCTTTATAAAAAATATGAATTTGAAACATCTTTTGATCCCTGAATCAGTTTGTGTCTGGATCCTTGATTCCCTCAGATGTAGACCACAGATTTCTAAAGTTGGTGATGTGTTCTCTTCCACCCTTACCCTTAACATTGGTGCCCCCCCAAGGATGTGTTCCGTCCCCAGTCTTGTATTCATTGTTCATCCATGATTGTAAAACTCACCATGAATGTAATACTGTGGTTAAATAAAAAATTTGCCGACAAAACGACTCTTGAAGGGCAGATCACGAATGGTAACGAGTCTAACTACAGATATGACGTTTCCGAGCTCGTTAGCTGGTGCGACCAAAACAACTTGGAGCTAAATGTATCAAAAACAAAAGATTCTAGATTTTAGAAAAACCAAGACCGCTCCCTTGCCCAGTAACTATCAAAAACAACCCATTGGAAATCATTAGTGAGTTTAAATTTCTTGGACTAATCATTTCTGATAATTTAAAATGGGAGAAAAATTCCAGGAACATTGTTAAGAAAGCCCAGCAGCGCTTGTACTTTTCTTTGGCGGTTGAAAAAAATTGGTGTCAACAAGGACATTCTGATCCAGTTCTACAGAACAATCATTGAAAGTGTATTAACTTTTGCAGTAGTTGTCTGGTTTGGTAACATGTCAAAGAGGATGTTTCAGCCCTCAAAATGAATGTCAAAACAGCCACCAAGATCATAGGGTGTGAGTGTAACTTGCCGTCCTTGGATGAAATCTATACTAGCATTTAAAAAAGCTAAGTCGATAAGTCAAGATAGATAACATCCAGCTTTTGGATTTTTCAAGCTGCTTTCCTCACTCAGGTTGGCGGTACATAACCTTGAAAACAAGAACGAATCGCTTTGCACATGTGACGCTCCACCACAAAATGAGTCGCATTGCACCGGAGGTCGTTTTTGAGTTATTTATATCTTGTAATTCTACAATAAAAATGCTCTCCAAAAAAAAAGATTGTAAATCGGACTATTTTTGGCAAAGTTATTGTGATTTGAAGTTTAGACCCCGTCAATACAGCGAAAAGAGAAATTGCAGCCGAAAAGTTTCAAAACATGTTCATAGCAACCAAGTACTTCTAATTAAGATATCTTGTTGAAACTTCGCACAAACATGCATATGACCATTCTGTATCATCACACAAACCTTTGGGGAAAAATATTGACATTTCTAGATTTTATTAAAAAATAGATTTGGGATAAATTGAAAAATAAAACACAGAGAAAAGAATAAGCTGCTTTAAATTTATATCAGTAAATTAATTCACATAACCATACTACTTGAGGTAACCTTTTGTGTGCTTTTATTCAGTAACTGCTAGTGTAAGATCTTAAGTCAGAAAATAAAGGAAAATTTAAAAAAAAAAACAAACATAACCTAAAAAGGATACTACACTGACCGCGGCAGTAGAACGCAGCTTCCCTGACCATATTAAGTAGTTTGAACACACATGAGAACAGTAATTCCCACAGGAAGATGATGTTCTACTCACAGTACTGGACTAGTGACTAGGGCAGGGGCAGAGGCTTAGGGGCAGAGAATGTCATGTGCGTCAGGTCTGACAAAGGGTCTGATGTGCTGGTATAGGTACTCTCTGCGGTCAGCTGACAATCCAGGGGGCTGAATTCAGGCAGGGAGACTGACCAGACGACACCTGGCAGTGTCCACACAGTATGCTAGCTGTATCTGTTCCTCCTCTGCACTCAGTGTGGTTTTCACATACACAGTTCCAGGTGCATTTGAGGAAAAACGGAAATGAAAATATTTTTTCATTCCCTTCACTGCCTTAAAATACACATCAAAAAATGCTTGCCAGTCATAGACCATGACTTTCTCTTTCCCAGCCTCTGTGCCAATGATCTGTGCCCGATTGATGCCCTTGGTGGTGCTGCTGTTGATGACATGGCACAGGCCGTTGAGGCCGTGAACTTCACAACGTTTGAAGCATGGCTTCAGGAGGCCGAAACACCAGTCAGGAGCAAATTTGGTGTGGCGGGCAGGCATGAAGTTGATGGTGAGGGAGGTGTGAAGGCCCTGCATGACTCGCCAGGCCAGGTACCACAACATGGACTTGGTTTTGTTCTGGCCGCTGCAGTTGTCACAGTGTAGATCCACCTCCATCTCCCCAATGCCAAAATGCTGGGGAAAAATGGTGCAGCAGAGAAAGCACCATACTGGACCCCTTGCCGCTGGACATGCCTTCATCAATGAGGTAATTTATCTGCTGTGGAAGACCCTCACAGCAGACTCCAAAGATGCCGCACTTTCTGGGAACAAAAATGCAGATAGGATCAGGCTGGAGAGGGCTACTGGGCAGATGGACTTGCTGGGCAAAGTCACAGCTGTAATGCATCCTGGCTGGCCAGCTGTTGGCAGGATGGGGTCCCAGCTCAGTGATGTTGGCAGCAGCTGTTGCAGCTTTGCTGTGGTCCACCTGCCTGTTGTAAAATGTCCACTCTGCCTCAACAACCTCTAAGTGAGCCAGCTGATCCTGAAGCCTGGCACCACTCTCTTCTTCTGGGAGACCAGTACTGCGACGGATCTTCTCGTTGTTTTGTTTGCACTGCCAACACAGATCCGTCACTGGGTTTCCAACAACAATGAAGGGAAGGTGCTGCTGCCATATTTTGAAGAAAGAAGTCTTCCCAAGCATACGGTGACCTGAAACAACACACACACACACACACACACACACACACACACACACACACACACACACACGCAGTAAAGCGGTCAGCTTGTTCTGACTAATCCTGAAACAGTGTTGAATTCTGTTCTTAGCACACTTACCAGAAAAACAGGAATTAATCATTCTACTTGAAGAAAGGTAACCTGTGTCTGTATGTGTCAGAAGTCTGTTTACTTTTAGTATTCATTGGTAAAGCATGTGTAATTGTTAGCAGTGAATTCAATCAACTATTGTGTTAATAATGTTAAGTACTGTAAGCTAAACATAAAAAAGTTAATGTAAGCTGTATCAGTGTGTGTGAAGTTTGTTTTAGATTTATTAGGAGAGTGTGTTTAACAATTAGCCGTGATTTCAATCAACTTTTGTGTTAATGATGTTACTGTAAAAGTGTAAGCTGTCTCAGTGTGTGAAGTCTGTTTTAGCGTTTATTAGTAAAGTGTGTGTAACTGTTAGCAATTACTTCAATCATAAACAGTGTACACAAATTCTTCTTGATTCAGATTTAAATCAATGGTTCACAAACTAAAAGCTGCTAAACATTTGACATTTTGTCTGTTTCAAACAGTCTTTATGCAGCAGTCACAAAATATTCTGCCTAAGAAAAATATTGACAATTTAGTATAAAATACTCAGTTGAAAATAAAATTAAATTAATGAATTGTAAATCAAATGTTCATAATATTTCCATTTTAATATACCACTATAACCAAAAGGTTTAAAATAAAAAGGTGAAAAAGTTAAATTAAATAGAGCTACATTTTATTAGCTAAATATCAAATTTAATTCTAGTAGACAATGTTAATCAGTTGTGAAACAGACATATATGCATGATGAGATTGAGTCACAAAAACTGAACAGAGTAAGGCGAGGAGGAAAATAAAAAAAAATAAAAGATTCCATTGGGAAAAAATAAGAGAGACAAAAAAAAAAAATTAAGGATTAATAAAACTAGAAGTTCTAGTTCTGCAAATTTCTGATTCAGTGTTATTTGCTTACCAATAAATAAACTTAAAAGATTCCCTGCAGACAATCTTGAAGTCGACAGTGTATGTTGTGCGCTGATGTTCTCTGGTCTTCTGGCGACAAGGCTTGCCCACAGTGATCTCTGAGTTGTTCATGGGGGTACACGCAAGTATTCCATGCAGCACCATGTCCTTCTAAGCTGAAAAAAAGTCTTACTTTGAGTCACCTTAGAAAGAGTTAGTTATTACAAATACCTGGTTAATTTGAACCTCACAATACACACTAAAACCAAAACATAGTAACACACAAGCACACACTATTAAAATAGCCTTTTGCCCACTCATTTACACATGTGTGCATACAGAAAACACACACACACACACACACACACACACACACACACACACACACACACACACACTCAATGTACGCACTACACTGTACAATAATTATTATTCATTCATAGAATACAAGTGATACACACACACACACACACACACACACACACACACACACACACACACACACACACACATACTGTACAGTGTACAATTATTTAATCATGCAACTGACACACATACTATCACATACCAGCATAATGCATTTTGTAAAGTTAAAAACAAACATATTGATCACAATTAGATTTAACAGAGAGGGCTTCTCTCTCTTTATGATTATTTTTTGTTCAGTTACATCAGCATTAAGCTTATGTGTGTGTGTGTGTGTGTGTGTGTGTGTGTGTGTGTGTACATCTTGTGCATAATACATTGTGTGTGTGTTTATAGAATCACTGTATGACTATGTGTGTGGGCATAACAATATGTATGTGTGTGTGAGTGAGTGAGTGAGTGAGTGTGTGTGTGTGTGTGTGTGTGTGTGTGTGTGTGTGTGTGTGTGTGTGTGTGTGTGTGTGTGTGTGTGCATGCATGACTCATCACAATGAGGTTATGCTTTTTGGTTTAATCATGTTTACCTTGCCACAATTAAACACAAATCAAACAATTATGCAGTGACAGTAAATATTAACTGAATTGTGTGCTTACCTTCAGATAATTCAGCCATGGTCATTCTCTTTGCCAGTATGTCCTCAGAAGTGAACTGTGCAATGCATCCCTTCTTTTTGGACACTGGCTCAGCACTGTCAGTTTCACTGCTTTGCTTGTCAGTCACGACACTGCTTGCACCTGCCACATGGCGATTTCGATACTTGCAGTCGAAAGCTTCAACTTTCAGCCTTTCAGCATCAGGTCCAAGCATGGTTTCGCTGTCTATGTCGGCATTCACAGACAGATTGGGCTCTTGAACTTGGACGAGTGCAGGTGCTTCTTCGTGATCCGAGCCGGTCTCGGAGCACTGACTGTCAATATCACTTCGATCACCCCCATTTCCTCTTCGTTATCGGTAGAAACACTGCCATCGTCGTCCAGGAAATATTCAGTCTCCAGCCCGTAAATGTCATGTTCATCTGATGATGAAAATATGTTGGCATCGCGAGCCGATCTTGTTAAAAAATCACAAATATTAGCCCTAAGACTCTCCGGCGTGTTCGCTTTGGAAGCCGCCATTGTTGCTTGTGTTGGTCACGTGAACGCCTTTGGCCCACCATCAGTGGGAATCCCCCACCTTCGTGACGCTTTGTTTATACGTCATACCTTTTTTTAAGGACGATGATTGGCTTACCCGTGGAAATTGACCCCTGAAAGGGTTTCAGTTTAAAAATAGAGGTCTAGACCTTTCCAACGAGGTATCATTCGACAGGTCCATTCCAATATTTCGGGGGTGAGGGCCTGTCAATTTTGATCAATTTTATCGGTTTGTAAGCTGTCCAAAACAAGAGGTTATGTGTGTTTTCAAAAGCATTTTTTTTGGGCAAAAAGAACATATTTACACTTTAATATTTGCATGGAAGACAGAAGAAAGGCTGTAGGTTAATATTCCATTTAAAATCTAAAAATCCATAACCTGACCCCCATCTGCCTAAAATCGGCCCAAGCGAAAAACTCGGTGAGGGACAATGCGACTCATTTCATGGCGGGGCGTCACAAATAGTTTCTTTCCAAAAGCTATCGAAGCCTTGAATCAAAATGCAGAATCTTGTCATTCTGTGTGACAGACTCGCCATCAATTACACTAGCCATGTATGTTTCGATATGTGTGTGAGTGCTTTTTTTTAGACAGCTATGTGCACCGTCTATTCAGTAATTCTATTCCCAGTTCACAGAAGTGTGTGTGTGTGTGTGTGTGTTCGCGCATGATTGGGCGAGTTTGGGGGATGGGGGTAGTTAGACAAGCTTATGTGTACTCTTCCAATATTCAACAACTTTGCTTAGTTTATGATTATGTGAAATGACTGAGCTTGAGCTCGAAATGTTTGTTAGCTTGTGCTCTATCCCTCCCAATATTCTTTGTGACTCATGTACACTTGGTAATAAAGACGTATCTTATCTTACATAAAAAAGGCAAAATATACTGTTATCACTTTTTTTTTCTTTCAGACAAGCTGCGTGTTTACTTCCTGTGGGTCAGGTTGAATTGTCCAAGTTGGTCATTGGCTTGCCTTCTTTGCTCATGGCCACATTTTCAGATTTGTTTTTCGCTACCTTAAGAACGAGTAAGTATCTTTTGGATTTTTGGCTTGCTTGAACATCATTTGTGTAGTTTAAGCATTCTGTAATTATGGAATCTTTGTTTATAAGACTGAAGAAAATGCTGCATTTTTAAGGGTGTACTGGCATGCTTCAAAAACATTTGGCATTTTGAACTATAGTTTCTTATATCTTATAGATTACTTTAGAGTCAATCCTATTCCTGCCTTATTTTGGCGTGTTATCTTGGGGACAATAATTATAAACGAGTCGGACCCTAGATCCCTGCACATAAAAAAAAAACAAACTCATAGCAGTTGAAAATCGAAAAGAGTAGGGGAGGTCAATTTACCTTGTCAAAGATCAAGTAGATTGAAGATATCTGCCTGGTGTTTCTTACAAAGCTGAAAAACTGTTACTTTCTGGTTGATATTTCAAAAAGTGTAGGTCATCTTGTGCCGGTGAAAATGGATTACATGTAACATGGCGTGCATGCTGTGTGGAACTGCAGGGATAAAGGAGATAAATGACGAGAGGCAAAGCCTTCAAGGCTCAAGTTGGTACAGAACACTAGAGGCAGTTCAAGTTGTCCTACTCCTAGTTACAGAATCCAATTAAAACAAATTACAGCCTTTACCATTCCATGATGTCTTCATGCTAGGGCTTGCTAGGAAGGGTGTGTCATTGTGATTAAGTGCAAGTCTATCACTTTTGACCCTGCCAGCACTTGTGACTTGACTTGAATTATGCCTCTGGTTCCGCTCGGGAACAAAGGGCTGCTGCCAGCACTTGTAATTGCTGAGAAATTGCCAACGTTAAAGTTGACCACAAACGCCTACACTCAGGCACACATACATGGATTAATGGATGCACACACACACACACACACACACACACACACACACACACACACACACACACACACACACACACACACACACACACACACACACACACACACACACACACACACACACACACACACACACACACACAACCAAAATAGCATGAGAACATAGACTCACTTTGTTTACACACATGAGCCAAAAATGAGTAGGTGATATTTGAATGGCATGGGGAATAACTAAGTGCCAGCAGTCAGCATATCAGTCGGCTCTACCTGGGTAGGCAAGCCCATTGAGTAAACTGTAGTGGTGTGATGATTGAAAAGCACTTGTTTTTAGAGGTTGGTCTGTGACCAATGATAGGTCCTATGTAAATACAATAATAATATTTTTTTTGATGACAATAAAATAGTTTGAAATATTTATGTATTAATATTACTATAGCTATTTTCATTTTCTGTGCTTGCTGGCGTTTGATCTACCACTAGGCTGTGAAGTGTGTAGATTCACTGTTAGTCCTGAATAGAGCGCTTCTTGTGCACAAACCTTTGAAGCTCAATTCTTATATGCGGTAAACACATGATTTGTATGGATGATAGTTAATAAGAATGTAGGTTTCTGGATCCTGGATTCAACATTATAAAAGGCGTACTTACTCAGGATCGGGGACTTCTTGTAGGGATATTTCAGCTGGATCACCCAGCCTTTATCAGCACTGTTTTCATCTAGCCAGAGCTGTCTAACAACATGGCTGCAAAGTTTTCCACAAATCCACTAATTCCCTATGGCAACAACTGACCCATGTGAAAGACAAAACAGACCCCCTCAAACAGTGTGACACAGTGTACCAAGTAGTGTGGGAGGCGGGGGGGGGGGGGGGGGGGGGGGGGGGGGGATATCATGGTTGTTTTTCAGTTTGGTCATCCTAAGTAGAACACTTACAGAACTAAAGAGTCTTTCATATCACTGATTGTATGCAATTGATTATAATTGCAGGGGTATCATCCGTGAAACCGAGGATAGTAGTGACAGTGACTTGGAAAATGGACACCAGCTCCCTGAACAAGTTAATAGAGGCGTGTCGGAAGATAGGCAGGTAAGTGGTGCTAAAGCTTTGTGTAAACCAGTACTTGTGCTTGGTATACCAATACAATAAAAATAATGTTGTGAAATTTGTACTGCACTCGGAGAGCACATTGCTGCAGCGCTGTGCCCTCCCAGGGCTGGACCTGGCAAAAGTGGGGGGGGGGGGGGGGGGGGGTGTTACAGATTTTTTATTCATAAAGTCGAGCATCACATACCGGGCGACCCATGGCTTAAGCCCTCAGGTTTTAACAGTTCCTACTGAACAACTATTGACAGAGTAAACAACATTAGATCCCCCCCTCCCGCGCCCACCTCCTCCCATGCTCACAACTTTTGAGAGAGTGTACACCGTTCCATCCCCCCCACTCCCCTCTGTTCAACAACTTTTCTGAGAGTGGTGCACGTTGTACCCCCCCCCCCCCCCCCCCCTCCCATCTCCCCATCAACAACTTTCCCAGTGTTTTTTGCTTAGCTTTGTTTTCATCCCTGACACAAGTTGGGTCTGCATGGCCAAGTGTGTTCGACATGAAAATGTGGCCCCTGAATTTCATTGTTTTTCTTAAAAAAAAAAAAAAATATATAAAGCCAAGCTAGAATCAATCTTGGCATAAGCTAGGCAACTGGCTAGGGACTAGCTTGGATAACCAGCTGGGGACAGTCTAGAAGTGCTCATGGGCCCAACCTTGGTTCTAGCTTGGCACCCTAGCTAGTTCTACATGGGCCCAACCTTGGTTCTAGCTTGGCACCCTAGCTAGTTCTACATGGGCCCAACCTTGGTTCTAGCTTGGCACCCTAGCTAGTTCTACCCCAACCTTGGTTCTAGTTCTACATGGGCCTATCCTTGGTTCTAGCTTGGCATCCTAGCTAGTAAATACTAAATAAATCTTAAATAAATGTTAGCGAACCGCCAAGAGAAACGTGGAAAACGAACGTGGACAAACGAGACACAAGACAACACACGATGCGTTTCGACCTCCTAGGTCTTCTTCAGGCAAGACATAAACACTGTGCCTGTGCCGAACGAATTTGTCACTTAGCTTATATCTCTTCAGCGCAAGGTAGGCAGGCGTTGATTCAACGCTGAAGAGATCTAAGCTAAGTGACAAATTCGTTCCTTTTCATTGTCCTGCTTGTTTGTGTCTTGCTTGAAGAAGACCTAAGAGGTCAAAACGCATCGTGTTTTGCCTTGTGACTCGTTTGTCCACGTTTCTCTTGGCGGTTCGCTAAACATTTATTTAAGATTTGTTTGGATTTCCGCCTGCAGTTGTCTCACTTTGCAACTAGTAATGCTAGTTCTAGCACGGCTGACGCTGGCCTTCTATAGCTAGTTCAATGATGGGCTGTATTGCCATCATCATCTACCTCATCCTTCTCCTTCACCCGTGTCGCCAGTGGGTGCCATTGTCTCCCAAAGTCACACATCTTCTCCAAGTCTCACAATTGAGACATCTGTAGGCAACTTCCAAAACACACACACCAGCAATGTTGTTGAAGTAGGATGTGTGCAGTTGTCCCTTTCTGAACTTTGCTTAAACTTTCCCCTGCATGACTGTTGACATCAATCCTATCTTTGTGTTTTTGATCACATGGCCTACATGTTTCAGTTTTCTTCTGTTGATCCCTGTGAACAGTTGGTGCTTAGCATTCAGTTCATTTAACATGCTGTGGTTTGTTCTTGTGTCTGTCCATTTGATTCTGGAAAGTCGTCCGTAGAACCTCTTTTTTGTTGCATTGATTATTTTTCTTCATCCTTTCACAGTATCCAGGCTTCACAGCCATTCTGTTTGTTGTCCACCATGAAATTCATACTCGCATGCACGCACACACGCACGCACGCACACACACACACACACACACACACACACACACACACACACACACACACACACACACACACACACACACACACAGTTATTATGGGAGCAATTCAGGTATTTTTATGAAAATTCTCTTAATGCATTGAGAGTCACACAATTTCTGTGTTGGCCTCTGCCGGGTCGTCCACAACCACCACCACTGTTTTTTGGCTTACTTTTGCCACCTGGGACACAGTCCCTCCATGTGGCCAGCCAATCGCTCATGTACGTCTTCATCAGTAATGTTCGTTTCATGCCGCTCCATAATCAACATGACTTTCACATAATTCAGAGCTACATAAACAAAAAATGCCAACATGCAGCAGCAAAAGTACAAAATTCTCTTCATTCATTTCACCTTCTAAATCATCGTTATAAGAATCACAAAAACCTGAAAGTGTATCAGTATAAATGTCGTTCGTTTTTTCCCAGTTCTCAACTTCATTGGTGCTAAGTTCTGTGGCGCTATCAGACTTATTACCACCAACAAGCCCATCAAGTCCATCATTTGTATCAGAAGCACTACTGTCTGTGTGATCAGTATGATTATTACGTCTAACAGGAGTGTTCAATTGAACATCACGACTGTCACTAACAGAGTCCGAACACAAAGGACTACGGAGAAGTGGCGGCTATCGATCTGAATCAAGTTCAACAGAATCACACACAAAAGACAATTTTTTTTTGCGCTTTGGCTTCGTTTTCGCGAAAAAATCACAGCAGCCTGATCACAGCTTTCAAAGTCTCAGAAACAAATTTTCGTATACGTCTGTTTTTTCAACCAGTACGAAGACATGTTTTTAAAAAAAGAAAAGTACAACAGCTACCTTAAAAAAAAAATGGAGAAAAGGTCCAAAAAGCCCACTGTAAGTGACACACGTGTTCACAGCTGCTTTGCACCGGCGAACAAAGAACGGCAAACAAACGGCACGACTCCGGTCAATGAAAAAGTGTCGACCACACACACAAAATTCCGGATCGGAAAATCTCATGTAAATACGAAAAAAAAAAGACATAAAACAATCAAAACATGTGCAACATTCTCGTGTTTTCTATCATTTCTGGTGATTACGCAGCTAGAATACTGTAGAATGTGAAACAAAAGAAAAACATAAAGAAAAAATGGAATTGAGATTTGCGCTAAATATAGGCCAGTTTGGTTGGCCTGATGACTCAGCGCATTATGGGAGGTAGAGCGCGCGTGCTAGGGTGGCAGGCTAGGGCTGTGCTAGAATCTAGCTTGGTTCCCTAGGTCAGCACTTGCTTGAGTGACCGGGTAGTACCTACCTAGAATCTAGCTAGGCACCCTAGGTGCAGCACGCTGCTTGGGTGGCATGCTAGTGCCAAGCTAGAACCTAGATTGGGTTCCAAGACAAGACAAGCGGATGAGCCTAGGATATCTAGGACAACCGAGCTGGATCTGGCTTTCTAGGTGGGCCCTAGGACCCTTGCTGTCTGGTTTGATGTCTTGTGGTGGCATCTCATCCAAAGAACATTAGAGAGAGAGAGAACCATTTTGAGTAAAGGGTAAATGTCACTGAATCTTCTATTTTAAACATCTAACATATTTTTCTTCCATTTCAAAGGTATTTGGTTCAGTTCAATTGGGTGGTGGTTATGTTTTGCAGGAACCCCTACAAGTGCTCCCTTGGAGGTTACTGACACATCAGACGCTATGTACTACCAGTCTACTGCCAGGTTTTCGTCTTCTTCGGAGGCTACTGTTACTGCAGGCACTTCACGCCGATCTACAGCAAGGTCAGCTTGTTCCTCGGAGGCTACTGTTACTGCTGCACACACTTCACGCCGATCTACTGCAAGGTCAGCTTGTTCCTCGGAGGCTACTGTTACTGCGGGCACTTCACGCCGATCTACAGCAAGGTCAGCTTGTTCCATGGAGGCTACTGTTACTGCAGGCACTTCACGCCGATCTACTGCAAGGTCATCTTGTTCCTCGGAGGCTACTGTTACTGCAGGCACTTCACGCCGATCTACTGCAAGGTCATCTTGTTCCTCGGAGGCTACTGTTACTGCAGGCACTTCACGCCGATCTACTGCAAGGTCATCTTGTTCCTCGGAGGCTACTGTTACTGCAGGCACTTCACGCCGATTTACTGCAAGGTCAGCTTGTTCCTTGGAGGCTACTGTTACTGCAGGCACTTCACACCAGCTTGGTGCAAAATCTGCTTCTTCTTCGGAGGCTACTGTTACTGCAGGCATTGCACACCAGCTTGGTGCAAAATCTGCTTCTTCTTTGGAGGCTACTGTTACTGCAGACACTTCACACCAGCTTGGTGCAAAGTTGGCTTCTTCCACGGAGACTACTGTTTCTGCAGACACTTCACACCAGCTTGGTGCAAAGTTGGCTTCTTGCTTCTTCCGCGGAGACTGCAAAGTTTTCTGCAGACACTTCTGCACACACCAGCTTGGTGCAAAGTTGGCTTCTTCCACGGAGACTACTGTGTTTCTGCAGACACTTCACACCAGCTTGGTGCAAAGTTGGCTTCTTCCGCGGAGACTGCTGTTTCTGCCAAGCCAGCTTCCTCTTCAGAGGCTAATGTTACTGCAGGCACTTCACACCAGTGTGTTGCAAGTTCAGCTTCTTCCTTCTTCCTCTGAGACTAGTGTTAGTGCAGGTACTTCACCCCCCAGTGTGTTGCAAGGTCAGCTTCTTCCTCTCGAGGCTACTGTTACTGGAGGTAGTTCACACCAACCTTCAGAAAAGTCGGCATCTTTCTCACAGTCAACTTCCACTTCAAGTACTTCATGCAAAACTTACAAGAAGCCTCCACGTCCATGTGTGTCTTTTGTGGGACATTTCAAGCAAAACTTTCGAGACACATGAAGAGGAAGCATAAGGAAGAAGAGAGTGTGAAAGCAGCTTTACTTCTGCCTCCTCAGGAACAGTTGAGAGTGTTTGAATCTTTAAGAAAAGAAGGAATCCTCAAAAAAAATATCCAGCATCGGGATGAAGGAAAACAGCTGCTGAGGGAAAGGAAGCAGGGTAGCACAGGTGTAGTGATGTGTAGTGGGTGTAACGGCTTCTTTAGCAGAAAAGTAATTTGCAAGCACAAGAAATATTACTGCTCTCGTAGTGCAAATGTTAGAGCCGAAACAGTTGCATTTTCAAAAACACCGACTTCAGGGGTATCAGCGGAATTCCAAAGCGAGATTTTGAATAAATTTAGGGAAAGATGAGGCTGGACACTTGTGTCGGACAGACAAAGCAATACTTCTGCTGGGACAGAGAGCCTGGTGCAAATCTTCAAAAAAGGAAAGACGTGTAGTCATGGGTGAAATGCGCCTGGTTGCAAATGTGGTATTACGAATGAGAACTGAAGCAGGTGACGATCAAATTAATGGGGAGAGTGTGGTTGACAGACAGTATTTTGAAACGCTAGAAACGGCAATACACACTTTGACCAGAAAGGAAAATGATGTGGGACAGAAGTCTGGCTTGAAGCTTGCGCTTGGATATGCCTTAAAAAGGTTAATAAAAGTGATGAAGGGTCACTACAGTCAACTGGATAACATGGAAAAGGCAAAGGAAGTCGAGTTGTTCCAGTCAGTTTTGGAATTGAACTGGGATTTTATTTTCTATTCCGCTCAGCTGGACTGTGAGAGGCGGCGTGACACTTTACGACAACCACAACAGATGCCTCTCGAAGAGATGATGTTGAGACATTCCGAAATTTTATTATGTCTCAGATGAATGGCATGATGGAAGATGATTTCCTGTTGTGGGACCACCATGCTTTTGTGCAGTTAAGAAATTTGGTGGTCAGCAGGCTTACCATGTACAATGCCAGACGTGGGGGAGAACCGGCTAGACTGACTCTTAAAGAGTGGCGGGAGGGAGAAGAAGGCATGTGGGTAGATCAGAACCTTGTTCTACAAATCACTGATCCACTGGAGCAAGTGCTGGTTGAAAAAACAAAACTAGCTTATCAGCAGGGCAAAGCAGCAGAAAAATGGTTCCAGTTCTCATTCCTAACGACACAGTACAAGCTATCAGAAAATTGGTTTCTGAACGTAGCCACGCTGGATACATGAAGAAAATGTTTTCTTGTTTCCTAATACAGGAGGTTCAAAAGACCATGCTTCGGGGTACTATTGCATCAAGTCCATCATACAAGCAATTGGTGAAAAGAAACTCAAGCGACCAGAACTTTTAATTGCTGACAAGTTTAGACATAGGGCATCCACATTTTTTGCTCTGTTAGATCTGCCTGAAGAGCAAAGACAAACCTGGTACAGGCACATGGGACATTCGGAAAACATCAACAAAAATGTGTATCAGTGCCCATTGGCAATTGCTGAGTTGACCAAAGTTGGAGGCTTCTTGGATAAACTTGACACGCATGGCAGAGGAGCTGTTCAGCAAACACCTGCCTCAAGTTTTCCCAGTGGAAACAGTACATTGTCAGTCCCCATATCTAGCCATGAAAACATCGCCAGTTCATTGGAGATGTCCACTTCTTCCTTGCACAGCTCTTTGTCAATCCCATGTACATTGGATAGCATTCAGAGTTCTCAGTCACATTTGTCAAACATGAAAAGTGTAGGCCACACATCTGCGCAACAGCATCTACTTTGGACAATTTTTAGGATGATCCCACTGTATCTACACAGAACTTACCAGACTGTGAGCATGCGAGTGGCATGACTTCATTCCCCAGTTCGCAAAGAGTAGTACAACTTCCCCATCATTGAAAACAACAGGTTCAAAAAAACTGTGTAGGCCTACCATGTCTCGTAGGCGGTACAGGCAGTGGAATACAAGTGATGCTGAATGTGTTTGCAAGCATTTTGAAAAGTACATAGAGGTTCAAGGGAAGGACTCGCAGGGCTCTTTGCTGGAGTAAAAGAAGTTGAAGCATTCTTGAAAAAAAATGTGATATTTCCAGACTTTGAAATGTCACAGCGAGAGAAGATAATGTTGGTAAAACAAAAGTGTTCAACGAAAGAGGCAAATACCGTCAACAAGCTAAGGGCATGTTTTCTGTTGTTTAAACATTTCTGTTCTGTAGCCCCAATTCTATATTGGAGTATATTAGATTGGTCTCAGTGAGGCAGTAGGCCTAATGACTGAATAACTGAGTCTTGAACAACTCCTGTCAGACAACACTAGTCCAAGATGTTGGTAGGTATCATAGAAATGACAACTTGATTGCTGCTCAGTGACACACTTGGGTTTTTTTTTCTTTCTAATTTTGAAGGTAGATGTACAGCCGGGGTGAGGGGTGGGGGCTGGGGTTCCGGAACCCAGGAACCCTCCCACAGATCTGACCCTGCATGTGTGTACTTGCAGCCTTTGTATTCACCATTGGCTTTCAAGGGTGGTTTAGGGTTGCTCTGTTAGTGTAGCTGAAGTCAGTACCTCTCTGGGTCCCACAAACACCTTGTATTCCATTACCACTGCGAAGAAGACAAAACCCAACTGCATAATGAATTGGTATTTGAGAAAAAAAAAAAACAATCGGGTTAAGAAAGACGTTGCTGTTGTTTTTTACATAACTTGGACATTGCTTGAATGACCTTTTATTCATTAGGACTTCCCCTTGTTGGGATACCGAACGTCTTTCGAACAAATAGTTGTGCCTCGCTCTACTCTTTGTGCTAGTGATGTCCCCCTTTTCTATTTCTCTCTGTGACTCTTATTCTTTTGCTGAACTGAGTGTACTATCCTTTCTATCTACCAGATCTTTCATCCATTATTTTTCACAATCTTTACCAATAAATTTCTAACCTCCAGCAGTGGGGCATTGCGGACTGTGGAATTAATGACCCCTCCTGTTTCTGGAACCACATGAGCTATCAAGTTCACTGTCGCTAGGTAGTTAGAGGTTCCTCTTTTCTGTCATGCTCACTTTTTCTCTTCAAGATTTCTTATTTCTGGCTCTTGTGCTGTACATTCTGTCTTTTTTCTAAATTTTCTTTCCAGCTCCCTGAAGATGGAGTATGGCTACCTTTGAAGTAGGAAAAAAAAAAAAACAGCCATACACACAAAAATCCACCCCCAGGGCTAGGTAGGTAGGTTGTGTATTGACTTGTATGCTTAGATTGGGAGTGACCACAGGAATTGATAGCCTGTGTTCGAAGAAGAAGAAGAATTTCTGGCCTGTAGCACATGACAGACTGTTTATGCTGTTTTGCTCTGGTGATTAGGTAACAAAATTTAAGTGTCGTTGTCACATTCCCGTAGTGGGACACTGCGGACTGTGAAATTAAGGGCCCCTCCTGTTTCTCAAACCACAGGAGCTATCAAGGTCACCGTCGTTAAGTAGTTAGGGGTTCCTCTTTCCTGTCATGCTCTTTTTCTCTTTAAGATAAATTAGATTTCTTATTTCTGCCTCTTGTGCTCAGCATCCTGTCTTTTTTCCAAGCTTTCTTCCCAATTTTCTGAAGATGGAGTATGGCTACCTTTAAGGTGGGATACAAAACAGCCATACACACAAAATTCCACCCCCAGACTAGGTAGGTAGGTTGTGTATTGACTGTATGCTTAGATTGGGGGTGACCGCAGGAGTTGACAGCCTGTGTACACAGAAGAAGAAGAATAAACACTGTCACATGTGGTCAAACTCCCATACACACACAACAAGGCTTACTCTGTGCACACCCACTATCTCTCCACTCAACCAAAGGTGCACAACAAAAAATTTCAATTTCCCAGTTCCCCTCCCATAGGGAGTTACAATTTATTAAATTTACTCAACAGAAATTAAGAATGCCGGAAATAACTCTTCAGCTACTAATTTAAATTTGTATCATCCACTCAGCATAGAGCCAACATTTCCATTTACATAAAAGACACATAAAAACAAGTGAACTAACAGAGACCAGTCACGGGCACACCCTAGCACTCTTTAAGTACCAGTCCATGGCACACAACCACGCAAGGATCAGTATCATTCCTGCGTTATCGGGCTTTCTTTACACCTGGCCCTCAATTCATCGTCCTACCCATGCCTGGGGTAGTGAGGCGGGCTTCCATCCCACAGAGACTCGTGGTCCCTCCGCCAACTCCTCGACCCAAGGGCTTAGTTGCGACGACCTCTCACACTAGACTGCTTACTTCCGAACACCCACTCCAGTTCCCATCGCTAGGCCCCAGCCAAGGCAGTCCGGGATGCCCTCAGTAATCGGGTAGCTGAATAAAGGGAGAACTGTGAAACAGGGAAATTCCGTGTAAATACCTCTCCAGGTGTTACATTTAAAGCGACCCTTTACACCTATAGTCCCTGTCAACCCCTTACAACTGAACACTTACCTGGTGCCAACCAGCAAACCTGAGTACTGTCAAACCCCCACCCGGGGTGCGATCAGGAGCGCTCAGTGCACCGACTGCACTTCAACTCGCTCTCGGCCTCTGCACCCACAAGTCAATCGGAGAGCCCGAGCTTACCTCTCCAGAGAGGAACTCGCTACTCTATGCCTGGCCTTCCGCCGCTAAACACGTCTTGAATACAGGTTCAAGACGAACGCTCTCATGTTAACTTTAGGCTCTATATACTCTCCCCTTAATTAAAATCATGCGACCCAACTCGCATGGCAGCCGTGATGTACACTTGTTTACTTAGCTGACAAGGTGTCAACTCTGATGTGGCCCATAATGGTCGGTGGTGCTATAAACCACATGATTGAGTGATTGTTTACTTGGTAGTGTTGTCAATAGTGGTCGATGGTGCTATAAACCACATGAGTGATTCATATTATTTAGTTGGTAGTGTTGTTTGTCTATATGTATGGCCATTTTATGTATCTTTAACAGCCTGAATGCATCCATGGAATTTTCAATTCCAGAGGCGTGGGGTGTTTGATGTGTTTGGGGGGCTTGAGAAGGTTTTTTTTTTCATGCATTTTTTTTTTCTTTGGGATGCACCTTGCTCCAAGTATGTCTGCCTCTTTTGTGACATAGGTTTGATTGTTGTGTCTTCTTCCTCATTAATTGGCTGTGTTTGAATGTCTTGTTCACTTTTGGTCAGTTTTGACTGGCCGGTGAAATGTTTGACTTGCATGGATCTCCTTCATCAATGGAGGAATCATCCACCGGCTCCCAACTCTTGCACATAGAATGTCTAGTTGTTCTTTTTCAAAATACCCCCTGTTGACAAGGTCGAGGTCAGGAAGATAGTTTGGGGTGGGGGTGGGATTGGGGGTATTTAGAGGGCTCTAAATACCATTTTCTTGTTGTTGGTGTTGTTTTTTCCAATACAATAGTGGAACTGTTGGACTCAGCTCAAAATTTTGTGTGTGGACACTTTGA
Organism: Conus betulinus; assembly: GCA_016801955.1. Taxonomy (NCBI): domain Eukaryota; kingdom Metazoa; phylum Mollusca; class Gastropoda; order Neogastropoda; family Conidae; genus Conus; species Conus betulinus. The sequence continues at coordinate 39,612 of JADBJO010011870.1, forward strand.
CTTATGAAGTTATGCTTATGGTCAAGGATATTGATGTGCATAATAGAAATAGGGCTTTGCGACTGCTTAGCAACACAGTTGGTTTTGTTGGCTCATTTGATTTTGCTGGAAGTTGCTTCTTGTGATCGCCACTACGGTATTAATCACTTTATTAAATCACTTTCAAAATGAAAAGGCAGCGTTTGATATGGTTTGTTTCAGAATGTTTGTCACAGTTTGTCTTTCTGCCTCTCCTGCAGTGGGGCACTGCGGAATGTGAAATTAAGGGCCCCTCCTGTTTCTGGAACCACAGGAACTATCACGTTCACTGTGGTTGGGTAGTTAGGGGTTCCTCTTTCCTGTCATGCTCTCTTTTTCTCTTCAAGATTTCTTATTTCTGCCTCTTGTGCTCTACATCTGTCTTTTTTCCTAATTTTCTTCCCAGTTCCCTGAAGATGGAGTATGGCTACCTTTAAGGTGAGATAAAAACAAAAACAAAACAGCCATACACACACAAAAAACACCCCCAAGGCTAGGTAGGTGTGTTGTGTATTGACTTATAGTTGCATGCTTAGATTAGGGGTGACCGCAGGAGTTGATAGCCAGTGTAAGAAGAAGTCTGTCTGCCTCCATCCAAATTCCTGTAGCACGCTTGAACTCCACTCAACCCCCACCCATCCACCCCCCCCCCCCCCTCTCTCTCTCTCTCTCTCCTATGCCTGAACATGTGGGCATGTATGTGTGTGTGTGTCTGTCGTTCTGTCTGTCTGTCTGTCTGTGTTCTATATGTGAGTATGGCTTTCAAGAAGTGTATGTGTGTGTATCAGTCTCAGTCTGTTTGCATGCCAGTCGTGTCAAACTTCACACTTCAAGCTTGGTTGTGTGACATCACAGAAAAAAAAAAAAACCACATGAAAACATTGCACTGAAACATATACAACCTGTTGAATAAGTTATAACGTATACACACCTTAAACTAGAACAAGATGCAAGGCAAATAAACTTATTCCCAGTTGTACATATGTCGACTTCCCACTACAAAAATAAACATTAAAAAAGCGGCGTCAAAGCGGTACATCGGCGTCAAACCCTTGTTTTGCATCACTGGATGGGCGTTCTTACCACTGAACTTGCACGCCAGGCTACCAGCAGCATGTTGAATGTAACCATGTAACCAATATAATTTGAAAGTGCACTGCAGGGACGAAAGCCTTTTTTTTTTTGCCATTTCCACCCGAATTATTGCTAAATAGCTCAAATAAGACACCGGTCATCATCCTTGACCCATAAGAAACATAAAATTACAAGTTTCAAGAAAGATTGACACACTAGTTTTTTGTCTGGAGCACGTAAACATAATTTTCTGGACAGACTATACCAGACAGAGTACAGACAGACAGCATTTCCTCAGTCTGTTTTAAAGTACTCTCTGTTCTTAAGAACTGGAAGTATAAAATCGGAGAGCTCAGACCTCTGCCAAGGTAGCATTTTAAAGAAGAGAGAAAAAAATGTAATATATGTATTTGTATTACCTCCCACTTAGGTTGACATTTGGTACCCTTAAGGTTGATATATGTATTTGTATTACTTCTCACTTAGGTTGACATTTGGTACCCTTAAGGTTGATATTCACTGTACATTAGAACTAGGGGAATGTCTTAAGGTTCCCTCTTTTTCTCTGTTTTATTCAAGCTGACAACAATACAGCTGAGCTATGCACAACTTCACGCTCCAAAAGCATGCTATCCACAAATGGGTTATGGCATTTCAAAATGGACTAGAGGTCTAAATGTACCTTTTAGTTTTGATGCACACTGCTATGGAAAGAAAGTCTTAGTCACTCAACCAGTTGCTTGATTACTTTTACAGTGTTAAGCTCCTTTGGCTGGGCTCCCCTCACCCAACCTCCCTACTCATACAAACACACACATTTACACTTTTACAACCCTATCCCTAACCTAACCCTATTCCTAACCTTATCTAACCGTAACCCTAACCTCCCTACTCATACAAAGCACACACATTTACACTTTAACAACCCTATCCCTAACCTAACCCTACTCCTAACCCTATCTAACCCTAACCCTCACCCTAACCCTCCCTACTCATACAAAGCACACACACATTTACACCTTTATACCCTATCCCTAATCTAAACCTACTCTTAACCCTACCCAACCCTAACCCTACCCTAACCCTAACCTTTACCCAACCTCCCTACCCATACAAAGCACACACATTTACACATATACAACTCTAACCCTAAACTAATCCTTCCCCTAACCCTACTCTAACCCTAACCCCCTTGGCAGAGGTTAAAATGTATCATATTTCCCTTTTACAGTGTTAACCTCCTTTGGCTGGGCTCCCCTCACCCAAACCACCTACCTATACAAAGCACACACATTTACAACTTTACAAACCTAACCCTACCCAACCCTAACCCCAACCCTTATCTTAACCCTAACCTATATAAAGCACACACATTTACAACTTTACAACCCTAACCCTACCCCATCCCTAATCCTGACCCTAATCCTAATCCTAACCCTAACCTCCTTGGCAGAGGTTAAAATATATTTCCCTTTTACAGTGTTAACCTCCTTTGGCTGCATTCCCCTCACCCAACATCCCTTCCAATACAAAGCACACACATTCACACCTTTACCCTATCCCTAACCTGAACCTACACTTAACCCTATCTAACCCTAACCCTGACCCTATCCTTCACCCAACCTCCCTACTCATACAAAGCACACATTTACAACCCTAACCCTAACCTAACCTTATCTAATCTTACCCCCTAACCTTACCTAACCATAACCTCCTTGGCAGAGGTTTAAAATATATTTCCCTTTTACAGTGTTAATCTCCTTTGGATGGGCTCCGCTCACCCATCCACACTACCTATACAAAGCACACACATTTACAACTTTACAACCCTAACCCTAACGCAACCCTAATCTTAATCCTTAACCCTAACCCTGACTCAACCCTAACCCATTATGAAAACCTATGCATCCTCTAAAAACATTACCCTTCTTCTCTCCCATCTCTTTTCCCCCTTTCTTTTTCACACACACACACACACACACGCACACACACACACACACACACACACACACATATATATATATGTGTCTACCAAAGTGGTGACTTATACAATGTGAACACAAACACAATATATGTCTTCCTAAGTGGTAACTTATACAATGTCGCCTTAACACCTGTCAAATCTTAAGTCGCCCTAAGTCTGACCAAATATTTAAAATCCTTAAGGCGACCGGGCAAAAAAAGCTATATCTGTTTTTACTAAAAACCAATTAATGTCCTTGTTAGCATAAGCATAGCAATGCTAAAAGGATGGCAGTTATCAGCTTTCAGCCTCCCCTGCCCAAGGATGTTGAATATAACCCAGGTCTCTATAAGGTCACTTTCAATGTAGTCGCCGTAAGTAGGAATTAATTCTTATATATATATATATAAAATAGGATGGTAAAAGGAAGTTTTAAAATCAACAGGTGTGTTTCGAGCGCTCGCTCTCCTCAGGATCCTGAGGAGAGCGAGCGCTCGAAACAGACCTGTTGATTTTAAAACTTCCTTTTACCATCCTATTTTTAATAGATGTTGCTCCCCAAGGGGTTGAGCACTGTACAAATTTTATTAGGCATTTTAGTGGTATTTTTGATATATATATATATATATATATATATATATATATATATATATATATATATATATATAAACAGAGGCACACACGCACGCACGCACGCATGCACGCGCACGCACGCACACACGCACACACACACACACACACACACACACACACACATGCACGCACGCACACATACACACACACACACACACACACACACACACACAAACCATGGAATCTCAAGAACACACATAACACTTACCAATCAAAAAATGGATGACACAAAAATTGAAAAACTAATAGGAAAAGAAGTTGTATCTTTCTCGTCGTCAGTCGCACCACGGTCAGTGTCATTGTCAGAAAGGGGTGAGTCAGTGTCAGATGTGTGTCCAAACCTTGTAACCGGTGGCAGAGGGTCCCACACGGACATCACTGTCGGTTCCTCACTCGCTTTCGGAATCTCACAGACGGGATCCCCTTGCCGATGACCAGGTAGGCGACAGGCTCTGCAGGTAACCACAGTTTCCGGACACTCCCTGCCCAGTGACCCAGTTTCAGGCAACGATTGCACTTTGTTACCCTAGTATCTCTTTTGGGCTGTCCTTGTGATACAGCATCGCCATAAATCCCCCAACCTTCACAGATCTATCGAGCAGTTTGTCTGGGATGTCTATGAAAATAAATCGCCTTCCAGTGTAGAATCATGTCAATTTTCCGTCTCTATTCCTCATTTTCTCCAGAAATCAAGGGAGAGCGTAAGACAGCTCCCAGCCTGACAAGAGCTGACTCGATGCCCGCCCCATCGCAAGAGAGAGGGATGTTAGAAATCCACACCTTGGTAGCGGAATGTTCAGTATCATCCTGTCCTCTGAATACGAAAGGAGTTTTGTCATACAAACGAAGCACAAACACCACAGAGTGACAAACCCTCAATTAGCAACTTGCTGCGTGCGGCCCTCGTCGATGGGTAAAGTCTCCACAGTCCCCGAATTTCTTGAGCACCCACCATACTTTCTCTACCACTGATTCTTTCGGCGGCTATACAAATGTCTAGCGCTTGAAAAGATCGCTCGTGTTCATTTTCAAAAGAGAGTGGTAAGTCTCTCTTCAACAAGAACACGGGTTCAACGTGAGAATCCGCCATTTTTGAAAAAACAAACAAAACAAGATTCAGTGTGAAAAAGAAAATAAATAAAAATACCACAAAAATAGCGAAAATCCGTCCAGCCAAGACACACAGAAACTCAGCAAATCTTTATCACCAAAAACTATCCCACATAAACATAATCCAATAGAAGCGGCGCAGGAAAAAAGCTGAACGGTAACACACGAAGAAAAAATCGGCTGTCGACTTCGAAGCCTCGCTCTTGAAAAAGAGTGAGACAGAAGGAAAGACCGATGTGGTGGAGGACTGTCAGTCAGACTTTAATTCAGTCCGTCATGGGGAACAGGGAAAAAAGAAGAGTGGTAGAGCATCCAAGAGGGAGGGAAGGGGAAAAATAAGGGAAAAGACGTGGATAAGGGAAAAAAGATCCGGTTTTGACACGTCAGTCTAAACTGGATTTTGCAACACGTTCTCGATCGCAAACTCCGAAACGACCACGCTCAACAGACAGGGATTCCCCTAGTCATTCCGACAAACGTGAAAAAACTGCCAAGCTTTCCACTGCTCGTTCAGTCACAGACAGACAGTGACATGGGGCGGGCATGGACAATGGGATGTTTGAACGGTTTTTGGCGCATCTCCTGGACTTTCCTTTGATTACCTCCCTAAAATGGCTTTATCTTCTCTTAATGTCTTTTCTCTGAATGTGAGAGGGATAAGATCTAAAAACAAAAGAATATGTGTGTTTATAAGTTTTTGAAAAATAGTGGGTATGACGTGATCTGTTACAAGAAACATATATCACTGAAAATGTGAATGAAAAATGGCAAAAAGAATGGGGTGGGAAGCTGATTTTTACTGACAAAAGTACACACAGCGGTGGGTGGTTATATTAATTAAAAAAAGGCTTGCCGGTGGAGACTGAGCTTGTGTATGCATCTGAAAGAATTTTGGCCTTGAAAGTGGTTTCAGGGGACAAGCAGTTGATTGTGGTAAATGTTTATGCCCCAAATATTCTACGAGAAAAACATGTATTTTTTTGATAAACTAGAGGATGTTATTTAAAAATGTGAATGTCAGTAATATTGTCGTGTGTGGTGATTTTAATGTTGTCCTAGATAATGAGTATGATGTAATAAGTGGTGATTATCATGATCAGCGTATTGTACAGAGATTCAATAGGATGCTCAGTGAGTGTGATTTACACGATACATGGAGATTATTTCATAATGAAGAGAAGGAATTTAGCTGGTCAAAAAGAAACCCATTTATTGCTAGAAGAATAGATTACATGTTGACCAACTCATCCATCTTTGAAAAAGTAGTGCAAAGTACTATTCAGAGTGTGTCTTTCTCCGATCACAGAGGAGGCTTCATGTCTGTTAAGTTTGTAGATACTGAATATGGTCAAGGGTACTGGAAATCTAATAGCTCGTTACTTTCTGATATAAACTATGTTAATTATTTGAACAACTTTTTAGACCATTTTGAAAAGGACCCTGAAGAAGACGATCAGGTAACTTGGGAATTATTAAAAGTTAAAATCAAAGAATGTACCATCAAGTTTTCAAAAGAGAAAGCATTGTCAACTAGAAATAAAATAGCACACCTTTACGCTGATTTGAACACATTAGATACTGCTCTCAGCATTGACCCAGATTGCAGTGAAACACTGCGGAAAAGAGAGCACGTGAAACTTCAGTTAGAATTAGAAGAAAGAAACAAAACCCGTGCGGCACAGGTACGTGCCCGTGCCCAGTGGATAGAGCAGGGCGAAAAGAACACTAAATTTTTTCTTGGTTTAGAGAAAGCCCGTGCTAACTCGAAAATTATGGAAAGTATAAAAAATGCAGATGGGGTTGAGGTTACGGGACAGAAAAACATTCAAGCTGCACAGAGGGATTATTTTAAGAATTTATATAAGAAAAAGATAAATAGTGATAATATGTTACAAAGAACGCATGCTTCTTGCGTGGTGTGGTTGTACCTTCTTTATCTAATAACGATAGAGAATATTGTGACAGCAATCTTTTAGAGCAAGACATTAGAAGTGCTCTGAAAGAAATGAAAAATGGTTCTAGTCCTGGCAGTGATGGACTAACAGCCGAGTTCTACAAAGTGTTCTGGAGTCGTATCAGTAAGTATGTAATGGCGTCTTTTAACGCTGCATTTGAAACAGGTAGCATGTCCTCTTCTCAGCGTAAGGCCGTTATAACACTTATACATAAAGGAAAAAGTTTATCAAGGAATGATCCAAATAACTGGCGACCAATATCTTTAACTAATGTGGACTATAACTCCTAGCTAAAAGTCTGGCACGGCGATTAGGCAGTGTCATAGATAATCTGATATGCGATGATCAGGTTGGATATGTAAAGGGAAGACGAGTATCTACATTGCTTTCGTTTGATTGATGATGTCACAGATCAGCTGCGTCAAGACAACAGACCAGGCTTACTATTAACTATCGATTATTTTCACGCTTTTGATTGTATTTCCAAAGAATTCATGTTAAATTCCTTTAAATTGTATGGTTTCGGGGAGAGCGCTTCATTAATGGGTATCAATATTGACAACCAACTCTGTAAGCAGTATGAACTACTGCGGGTGGATTTCCGAGCCTTTAATGTGGAATCGGGAATCAGGCAAGGTTGCCCATTCTCTCCATTACCCTTTGTTCTAGCCCTTGAACTGTTGGCAATCAAACTACGGCAATCTTCTGAGATAAGGGCATTAAGTTTAAGTGTAGAGATAAAGCTGACGGTATTTGTACATTATTATAATAGCCTTGTACGCTGATGACATCACATTGTTTTTAGCTGACGAAGACGTTATGCGATTAGCCCTTGATATATTTGACAGGTTTTCTTTTATATCAGGTCTTACAATAAACAGAAATAAATCTGAAGCAATGTGGCTAGGAAGTAAAATAAGCGGTGGACACAATCTTCAGGGTTTTACATTTAAAAATAAAATGAAAATTCTGGGTGTGTATTTCAGCAATAGTACTTGTGCATCTGAACTAAATGAGAACTGGGCGGGTAGAATTGACAACTGTAGACGTCTGATTGCAATGTGGGAAAAAAGAAATTTTAGTATCATGGGAAAGGTGAGTATTGTAAAAACTTTTTTGATCTCACAGTGGGTCTACATTATGCAAGTAATAGTGGTACCGGATCACGTAATTGATGAAGTGAATAGATTACTATACAGATTTTTGTGGAGGAAAAAAGCTGCAACAAAAAGCTTTTGAAAAAGTTAAAAGAATTGTACTGTGTACCCAAACAGAAAAGGGAGGGATTAAAATGATAGATTTAAAAGAATTTCAAACTGCATGTTTGCTACAATGGGCTGTGTCAAACTAAGCTCAAACAGCGACACAGATAAACGCCACAAATAATACCAAATGGTGGCTAGTAGCCAGAAACATATTTTCTTCGTTTGGAGAAAAGTGTGTATGCTTTTATGCAACAGTAAAATGTACACAAATTAAGGGATTTGAACTTATCAAGTCACATTTTTTGGAACTTGGTTTTACGTGCTTGGTTAAAGAGCAAAAACCATTTAGAGTTGCCGGTGTCTCATGTGATCTGGAAAACAGTGCGATAAAGTATCAAGGAAACGTCTTGTTTTTTAAACACTGGATTAATAAAAACATACTAAGCGTAGGCGATATGTTGACAAACAACTATGCGCGCTGAAATCTTTTGATGAAATAATCGATGTAGTGGGAAATTCACCTTGTCGTATCTTAGAATATAATGTTGTTTGCAGTGCTATAAACACTTTTATGCGTGTTCAGCATTATTTGGGTCTACAGTTGTCTAATAATAGTGCTCACCTCAACTCTCCTGTGTTTTGTGGCAAACGTTTGTCAACCGTTAGAGAGTTTCGAAAACAACTAGTAGATAATAGATATAGTCAGTCTTGTGCGGTAGGTTTTTTGGAAGAGAGCATTTGACTTTGATATCACACCACAAATATGGAATGTCGCTACACGTGCAACAAAAGAAACAAGGCTTCGTCTTTTACAGTGGAAAATTTTGCATAATATTTATCCGACTAACACCATGCTGTATAAGATGAAAGTCAGAGATGACAACAAATGTTCATATTGTAGAGATATTGTTGACGTGATCGAACATTTTTTTTCTTTGTGCCCTACTGTCTTAGCATTTTGGAGAAAGGTTGAGAATTATGTTCTTATTAATCTTGACGTTCATGTGAAGTTCGACGTCTTAAAAGTGATATTTGGTATTACTGACCGGAACATTAGAAAAACAACACTAAATAAACTTAATCACATAATATTGATTGGGAAAATGTGTGTGAGCATTTCAAAAAACGAATGTTTCGATGTCCATCTGTACAATATTCGAAGCACATATGTCACTACGTTACAGATTTATATTCAAATGACATCAGTCAATAAAAATTAGTTTAACCAGTTGTAGGGAGATTCATTCATAGCCTCACCCCCTCCCACACTCTGCGGGGCGCACTAGTACTTACGTTAGCTCATTTACACATCCCCGCGCGCGAACGCACACATTGATGCTTTTGTTGTCTTGCTTTTGGTCTTTCCTCATGACTTCCTTGTAGACCCCTTTTTTTTTTTTCTCAATAGGGGCATCTTTGTAGGGGAAGAGGCTACTCGTGAGACTACTTAAAATTCTCGCCCCCCCCCCCCCCTTCGCCCCCTACCCACCTTCCCCTTCCCCTTCCCAATCCTCCCTATTCTTTTCTCCCTTTCTCGGTGTGTGCACTCCCTGTAGCGCGCGCTTGCCTTTTTTTTTCCCCTCGCCTTTCAGTACATGGACTACTGTGTGGGGATGTACGGATCATCTGCTGGAGGAGGGGGGGGAGGGGGGGGGAGATGGGTGGAGTCTAACCTCATTGGTATCGACTGCACACACACACACACACACACACACACACACACACAAATATCTACATTTGTAGCTGTCCTATATTGTATAATGCAAAACACACTTATGGTGTTTTTAATTCTACAAGTATATGTGTTCTACGTTGTATTGTGTCATATCATACTTTATTACGCTGTGCTGTATTTGATTGCTTTGTACTGCATTGCATTGTTTGTACTAATTGTATTGTATTGCATTGTTTAAAAAAAAACTATTTGTGATGCGGGAAAACAAAGTGAGAATGAAAGATCCAAGCAAGCAAACTCATTACAACATACACTAGTGCACTGAAAAACCCAGACATCATTGTACCATAGTATACATTAAATGAAAAAGAAGCATTGTCCAATGATAGAAAAATCAAAAACACTTGGAACTGGGCATGAAATGAAAGTGTGGAACGCGTGCGTAAGCAGGCGTTTGTGTGTAAGCATGATAGATGATAGGCGTTTAGGTGTGTTGTAACAAAAAGAGGAAAAAGAAAAGAGACAAAAAAAAAAAAAAAAAAAAAGGGGGAAAAAAATCAGAACAAAAAGCAAAACAAAAACAAAACAAAAAAAAACAACAGCAACAAAAAAGGCGGGGGAAAGTGGTGGGGAAAAAAAAAAACTTAAAAAAGATCAAGTCTTCACTTATCGTAACATTTCTGCCTGAGCTTGTGTAGAAGGCGTTTGTTTTCTGATTTCGTTGTTGGTTGTCAACTGTTCAGTGAGCTGTTTTTGTTTTGTGTTTTTTTTTTTTTTTTTTTTTTTTCCAGTGTGATGTATGGGAGCTGTTAAGTACAAGGATTGTGCTGATCAGTCAGGGTCTGTGGGGTCGGTCTTAACTGCCCTTTGAAGTTGGTGGCGGGACCTGAAGGAAAGTAAAGGTGATTGGAGACATGAATTTTTCGCCGAGTGGATTTTTTGCCCTGTGGACTTTCGCCGAAGATAGGATTTTTTTTTTTTACCTGGCGGAAAAATTCGGTTCTTACCTCTGATCTCTCAAAAGTTTCTTTTTTAATATTACTCTCTCTCTCTCTCTCTCTCTCTCTCTCTCTCTCTCTCTCACACACACACACACACACTCACACACACGCACACACACACTCTCTCTCTCTCTCTCTCTCTCTCTCTCTCTCTCTCTCTCTCTCTCTCTCTCTCTCTCACACACACCACACACACACACACACACACACACACACACACACACACACACACACATACGCACACGCGCACGCACGCACGTACGCGCACACACACACACATGCACGCACGCACGCACACACACGCACGCACGCACGCGCACACACACACACACACACACACACACACACACACACACACACACACACACACTCTGTGATGCTGTAATGTTTTTTTTTTTTTCTTTTTTTTTAATGTACGCATTTAAAACCAGTCAGAATAAATGAATGTCAGAAGCAAGAAAAAAAAAGGAAAAGAAGTTGAAATAGAAAATAAAGAAGTAGTAATAGAGGAGAATCAAGAGATTAAAAATATGAAATCAGCTATGAGTGACGGTCATGTAGATTATGAGATATCAAATATAGAAATCCTAAAAGTAATCAAGAATTTAAAAAAGAACAAATCTCCTGGAATAGACGGGATAAGGAATGGATTTTTAAAAACTGGGATTTCAGAATTGCTACCCACATGGAAAAACATTTTGAATTTAATTTCAAAAACTGGTCAATATCCAGATTTATGGAAAAGGGGCCTTTCGGTTCCTGTTCACAAAGGAGGAGACAAAACGACAAGATTTCCTTTCTTCACCCTCGTTTGTCTCTGCACTGCTTTTCGTTTTGTTGGTTGAATCAATGATGTTTTTTTAGATTCGGCATACATGAGTATGATAATTTGATGTTGTGCTTGTTAAATATAAGAAGAAAGGAAATCTTGCAACTGGTACCAAGAAACAACAGTGCCCTCTAAACAATAAATGCCTCCACAGCAATATTGTATACCAAGCCACTGTAAAATCAGAGAACACTGAAGAAACGTATATAGGTATCACTGAAAACCAATTTAAAACTAGATATGCAAATCATAAACAGTCATTTAACAAAGAAAGATACAAAAATCAAACAGAATTGAGTAAATATATTTGGAAACTCAAAGATAAAAAAAAGACTACAACATTTCCTGGAAAATCTTAAAAAGAGCTGCATCATATAATAACATTTCAAAAAGATGTAATTTATGCCTAACAGAAAAATATATGATCCTATGCAAACCAAAATTAGCAACCCTAAACACTAGGATAGAAATGGTTAACAATTGCAGACACAAATGGAAGCTCCTATCAGGGAGCAGAAATCAAAAACACAAGAAAAACACTGACCGCACGTGATGGCAAACAGCGAACACGTATAAAAAAAAACACCGACAACCGACCCCCCCCCCCCCCCCCCCCCATACCCTGACGACTGCACCAGCAAGAAACAGCGCTGTGTAGGTTTTAGCATTTACATTTTAATCAAAGTTTTAACGAAATATATATATATATACGATGAAAATGGCAAAACATGTTTTTAAATATGAAAACTGTTTTTTTGAAAATATATATATATATATATGTGTGTGTGTGTGTGTGTGTGTGTGTGTGTGTGTGTGTGTGTGTGTGTACATATATGCGCGCTCGTGACCTAGTGAACCAGTTTTTTTAGGAAGAAGAAGAAGACATATGTATATATAAGCGTGTGTGTGTGTGTGTGTGTGTGTGTGTGTAAAAGTGGAAGAAGGAAAAGTGGTAAAAGGAAAGAACTGGACCACAAACCTGCTTATCGTCTCCTTTCCTTTTTCCTCTTTGTCCCATATTTCGGTCCTTTCGAGACCTTCCTCTGGGGCAGGATGGCGTAACTATGTATCAGCACATCTTTTCATTTCCAATAAAACCACAGCACACAATGACTAAAACCATCAGCTAACACACCCGGTAAAGCATCAAGATTTAAATTAATAATACTACTATATATATATATATATATATATATATATATATATAGTTAGATAGATAGATAGATAGATATCTGTGTGTGTGTGTGTGTGGTGTGTGTGTGTGTGTGTGTGTGTGTGTGTGTGTGTGTGTGTGTGTGATGGTTCCCTCATGCAGCTAGTGACGGGTTTTCATATTTAAAACATGTTTTGCCATTTTCATCGTCTTCAATTTTTTTTTCAAATCTTTGCCAAATCATTATTATAATAATGGAAGAATTCTTAACCTGCACTTGTTTTCCCTTACTACTTAATTGTTCAGCATTATATTGTTTGGTCAATTAGTGGGCGATTGCATCTCTTAGGAGATCCAAGTAAAGGTTGTTCTGCACAATTTTTAGCCGCTGACAATGCTTGGGTTATTGGACATCGGAACTGACCACTCAGACTGTTCCATATCTTTTGATCTCCCTTGCATCCTTAAATGGATCCTCAAGCATAGACTCAAAGATTGTCCCCTACATTTTATACTGTTTACATGATGATTTTAGTTTTTCAGCAACTTTTTTCCTCTCCACACTTTCGTTTTGTTTTAGTTTCTATTTTTCGCTGGCTGCTTTGGGAGTGCTGTTGGATTCTTTTTTGAACCCTTGGTGGTGAGAACACCACAGAATTGTGGACTGTGGTGTGTCTCTATTTGACGTCAAGAGCACAGACACAATCATTGCGTCTCTCTGACGAGTCCGACCCAGTAAACGGAAGGCCTAGGAGCAGGCAATACATATAAATCTGCTTTCTAGAGGGATTGTGATGGTTCCCTCATGCAGCTAGTGAAGGTTTTCATATTTAAAACATATGCTTTTCCCATTTTCTTCGTTTTCATTTTTTTTTTCAAGTCTTTGCCAAATCATTATTTTAACGGTGGAAGAAAAGTTAACCTGCACTTTTTCCCCTCACTACTTTATTGTTCAGATATATATATATATATATATATATATATATATATATGTGTGTGTGTGTGTGTGTGTGTTTCTTTCCTTCCTTCTCGGACAAACAGATTTGGGAAAGAAAGGAAACTGTGAGTGATCTGTGATAAACCTTCAAATTCAGCCATGGAGATCGAAACAAGAGAGACTAGCAGGGCAATAACGTTTACTGACAACTTGCCAGACACTTCGAAGCCTTTTATCTCACAAGTCACTTGATCATCTTTTTGCCCGTTACATGTTGCCAAAGTTTTATTTTCAACCACGCCTTCAAGGGCAAGCTATTAGCTGATACATTTTACCCTATGGGTCCTCTCCTCAGTGTGTCTGAATACTCTTCTGCTTTGAGTGCGAAAAGCCTCAAGTTAATTTCTCAGTGTCCACGATTAACTCCTGCTTTTTGTCATTCCTTCTCTCTAACAGAGAGAAAGCGTGACCAAGGCAACCTCTGCCTACTGCCAAACGGAGAATCAACACACAAGACCTGGCCATGTTCCTTGACAGAACTGTCTATGTAATTTAGAAGTGGAATAGATTAACACGTGAAGGATACTACTATGGTTACATTTACAACTTATTTAAAACAAAGTCATGTACTACTATGGTTACACTTACTACTTATTCATAACAAGGTCATAAGGTAAAGCACACGTGCACAATTTATACGTCTACGTTTATAAGGAGCAGTTGTAAATGCTTTCGTCATCTTTATACTCCTGTTGGATCAGTTTGTCTCTACTCTGTTTCATATGAAATCATGAACAAATGAAAACAAAGGATTTGTACATGTATGAAAACTGAGCTGAGAAACAATTTCTCCGGCTATCATTTTATTAAGAACTGAATGTGACAAAGCAAAATTAAATTAAGGTATCACAATGCCTGTGTGTTCGTAATTTAGTTTGTTTGTTTTTTGTTTTAATGGGTGTGAGGGAAGACATAGTTCGATCTTAGAGAAGGAAGGAAGTTGCACAGATCACAGAGAGAGAGAGAGAGAGAGAGAGAGAGAGAGAGAGAGAGAGAGAGAGAGAGACAGACAGACAGACAGACAGACAGACAGAGATTTACAAATGTGTTTTATAGAGCAGAATGAATCAAAGCTCATAGAAATATATGACACCAAACAAATGTTACGGAAAAGTAACACAAAAATGGCCCAGTATCAACAGACTACAGTGCCTTGACATCTGACGTATCCTTCCGAAGCGTCACAACCAACGCTGTACAATACAACAACCTAAGAAGCACTTTACATCCTGCGTGAGTAAATGACAGACAAAGGAAGATGAAGTATAGGTTCAGGAGATTACAAGCTGCAAATGCCACAATTACTGATTTAAATGTAAAGCACGTACCACTTACTGTTTCTTATGTGAAATCACTGCTTTCTCGAAGCATCCTGATGTTCTTGATGTTGTACATGAATAGAACTTGATGTTGTCAACATGAACCGGTAATATTGTATGATAATAGTGAAGAAAAGGTTGTCAAAAGCTATGAACAAATGACAGATCATGTTGATTCAAGTCTGCGGAGGAACACGGGGGGGAAAAGGACAGTCAGAGAAAAAGGTGAACATACAACATTGCAAAGAAGACAAGACGATTACTGTACACACTCATCAAGGGTGGAAATGGCTACTTAATGCAGCTTCATTGTTGTAGATTTCCGGTGGTCTTCGTGAATGTTGAAAGCAGCAAACACGTCATAACGTTTCACTTTCTTTTCACTGCTTTTGGTGTTGTTGAAGCATTTGTCCACGAACTGTACACAAGGAAAAAAAAAGTTATACATTTTTCACCGTTGTGAAAAATGTAATGAGAGGTAATGATAATTTATATATTTTGGCAATGAGCTTTACGCCATCGTCGTAATGGTTCAATACAGAGGCCCGTAAGTTACAGTGCATAGTTTTTTGTTTGTTTGTTTGTTTTTTTTGTTGAGACAATTATAATTTCATGTTAATCGACGTCTTAATGAATCATACGAAGACTTAAGACAACTACAATTACAATTGTTTCATTTTTAGTTTAACAATGAGATTTTACTGAAACAAGCAAATTATGTGTTTTAAGCAAGTGGCCTCCCTTAGGAGAATGGAAAGGGGAGAGGGGGGAGAGTGGGAGCGATGTGAAGGCCAGCTAAATGGCACTGACGTCAGTTTAACAGCTCCAGCTTCGGCCGAGGCATGAATGGGCACAAGAGGGGGAAAAGGGTGAAACACAGACGTCATTGATTAGACAGTAGAGCAATGTAGAAAAAGGAGACAGAAATAAAGAGACAAAGACACAATGAGTGAGTGAGATGGGGGGAAAGTGTGTATCTCTTCTCATGTCTTCCTCTAGGCGCTGTGTGAAACATCAGAGACAGTCAACCAAACCAGTAGGTCAAATCTAATCTTGGCCCAATAATCCCATTTAGACAGACATACGAAAAAGGTTGCTTCATTATCCAGTGTGGGTTATTTGTATGTTTCATCATATAGAGTGTCTGTTCATTTATTCTGAGCATGAGTGCATCAGTGCCTCAGTGTGTGTGTGTGTGTGTGTGTGTGTGTGTGTGTGTGTGTGTGTGTGTGTGGAGGGGAGGGGGTAGAGGTAAGGGAGGGAATCTGGTCTAAGTATGCATGGAGTATGTTCAAATTAGGTACAGTAATCAACATGGATGGGGTGATGGCATAGCACATAGAGTCCCACCCAAGAAAGCAAGAGCACCCAGGGTCTGTGGTCCTAGTTTGATGCAGGGTGGTTGGTATGGGTGCCAGTTTTCAGAAACACATTATGACATGAGATCCTAAATGCAGCGTGCACTTACAGGGATGGGAAAAAATCTTAAAGATATGATCCTGCTCAAAATTCAGTTAAAAGTGCGTGTGTGTGTGTGTGGGGGGGGGGGGGGGGGGGGGGGGGGGGGCGTGGTGTGGGGTGTGTGTGTGTGTGTGTGTGTGTGTGTGTGTGTGTGTGTGTGTGTGTGATGATACTTTTTTTTTTCAAATATTAAAGAGTTAACTTCAGCTTGGAGATCAGGGCTACCTTTTAAGAGAAATTGTAATTGGATACAATTTGTGGAAGATTCAAATGTTTATATTGTTGCTGTAAAACAGTATTGTTCTTGTTGTTGTTATCATCATGGTAACTTTATCATTTCTACTACTACTACTACTACTACTACTACTACTACTACTACTACTGATAGTTAAAACTATTAAAATCATAACAGTGACAACAACAACGACAAACAACAGCAATACATTTGCCAACATTCTTGTAAATTTACTATCTAAAGAAAATAGGGTTCGACCTCAAATCGCGTTTTTCCAATTCAACGTAATGTTGACAAGATTTTGTGTACTGACCGTAATTTATTCCATTTGCAAATCTTCTTTTCTGCAGCATTTGGCCGACCAGTGGAACAGCAGAAACAGCTGCAGGAGCTGAAAAGTCTGACAGTAGAGTGTCGTTATACGCTGTTTCAATGAATCAAATGATTTAGAATTGATCTATATACGTGTATAGCTTCACGATCATTAAAACATTACAGCTTCATTTCCTTGGTGAATAAAAGTACACGAGCTTTATGATTGTTTATGGACAAGCGCAGACAACAACCTTGATAATAAACAATGGGAACGTGTCTTACTTATGAAATTCGGGGACATTCATCCTAATCCTGGTCCCAACGGACATCGAGAACTCGGAGTGGTACACGTTAATGCGTGTAGTCTGAAAAAAAAAATGGACCTTTTTTGAAGCAGAATCCCACCAGTTCGATATTATAACCGTGTCTGAGACATGGCTGTCACCCTCTGTCTCTGATGCATTAATATGTCTAAACATTTTCATCCTCCTGTTAGATTAGACCAACAGTTTAACGACAATGGTGGTGTTGCGATATAGATCAGGGAGGATCTTTATTGTAAACCACGCCCAGACTTACAAGTCCAGTTTCTAGAAGCTGTATGGGTAGAAACTAAAATGAACCAAGAGAGCTTACTAGTTGGATCATTCTACCGCAACCCTCATGCTCCTCATGCTCATGTTGACTACTGGAATCTAACAGAAGAGAGCATAGGAAAAGTAGATAGAACCCTAACAACATTTACCATACTTGGAGATTTCAATGATAATGCACTCCCTACCCTCCCAGTCATATGAGAAATATACTGAATGCTTATCAGCTTAAGCAACTTATAACTTCTCCTACAAGAATGACAGATGATACTGCAACTTGACTGGATTTAGTTATTACTCAGAGCCCAGACGTGATTAAAACAGTCGAAATTTTGCCTCCATTCTATAGTGACCACAGTGTCTCATGTGCTGTGCTTAAACAATTAATTTACAAGCAAAGCCCATTCCAAAGAACGGTATTTAATTACGACAAATTAGACCAAGAAAATCTTGTGAACTTTATGGAATGAAGATTGGAATGAAATACTGACTAATAACTCCATAGATGAAGCAAGTAGCATTTTCACGGATACGTTTATGTCCATAGCAAAACAATGTATGCCATTTAAATTAGTTACTATTCGTCCAAGGGATGCCCCCTGGTTCAATAATGAACTAAAACGGTTGATAAAAAAGAGAAACAAACTTCATAAAAGGGCAAAGATTTCTAATCTCCAAACAGACTGGGAAAACTTTCGTGCACTACGAAATGAAGTGACTGATAGAGTTAGGAAAAGGAAACTGGAGTATTATAACGAACTGAATTATATAGTTATCGACCCAGTTAAATTTGGTTATAAAGGAATGGTGAAAATTGCCAGACAGTTCATGAGTTAAAAGGGTATTGATGCAGATAGCATTCCACCAATAACCGTGAATGGTACGACATATCACTCAATTTTAGAAAAGGCTCATATATTTAATGATTTCTTTGTCAACCAGTGTAAAGTGGAAGACGACGGAAGTCCCTTGCCCGACATAAACCCCGAACGTTACGTCTCAACTTACTGAAATAGTGTTGACTGTTCCCGAGGCTAAAAAAATCAAAAGATCTCAACTCCAGAAAAAGCCACTGGCCTGACTCCATTCATAACAAAAACTGTTGATTGCATCAGTTGATATTATATATCCTCACCTTTAACAATATTCTTTAATCGTTGTTTAACAGAAGGAAGATTTCCAAAGCCCTGGAAAATTGCTAATGTAACGTCAGTTCACAAAAAGGTAGAAAAGATGAGTGTACGAACTATCGGCCAGTATCTCTTTTAAGTTGTGTTGGAAAACTTTTTTGAAAGATGTGTGCACGGCCGAATCTACAACTTCCTGATTTCTAATAACCTTATAACAAGTGCTCAGTCCGGATTTATTCAGGGGGATTCTACAATCTACCAATCAGTATTTATGATGCTCTGGTGACAAATTACGACAAAAGTATTCCTGTCCAGTCTATCTATATATTTGACATTTCTAAAGCCTTTGATCGTGTATGGCACTGAGGTCTTCTGCTTAAGCTTAAAGCCATTGGAATAGAGGGTACTTTGTTGAACTGGTTCAGTGATTATCTTTCAGATATTTACCAGTCAGTAGTAATCAGAGGAGAAAAATCTACTCAGCAAAGCGTTCTCCAAGGTGTGCCACAAGGATCTGTCCTTGGCCCATCTTCTATTTCTAGTATTTATAAATGACATAATCCAGAATATATAAATGACATAATCCAGAATATAGACTCGGATATCAAACTCTCTTGCTGACGACACAAGCATGTCTTTGGCAATGGAAAACACAGCTACAAGAACGTTACTTTTGCAGGCAGATTTAGATAAAATTGACGCCTGGGCAAAAGCTTGGAAAGTTAGATTCAATGAGTCTAAAACTGAGCTGCTAAATGTGTTTCAGGGAAATGCTGATAGCCGTAATCTGACCTTTAGTAGTTCTATACTACAGCAACTTAGAGAGCACAAACACCTTGGGATTATCTTGCAAGACAATTGTAAATGGGGTGAACACATAAACAACATTGTTAAAAAAGCCAGAGTACTGATAAACTGTCTTCGTTTATTTAAGTACAAGCTCAACAGAAAGGCTCTAGAGAAAATGTACAAATCAGTCATACTACTACAATATTTGACTATGCGGACATAATCTGGGATGGATGCGCAGAGTACCAATAAAAATTTTAGAAGATCTACACATGGATGCTTTGCGCATCGTCATAGGATCTGTCCGTGGAAATAGTCACGAAAAATTGTTAAAGGAGTCTGGATTCTGTACTTTAAAAGAACGC
This sequence comes from Conus betulinus, assembly GCA_016801955.1. Taxonomy (NCBI): domain Eukaryota; kingdom Metazoa; phylum Mollusca; class Gastropoda; order Neogastropoda; family Conidae; genus Conus; species Conus betulinus. The sequence continues at coordinate 59,432 of JADBJO010011870.1, forward strand.
CGACGAAGACATAAACTGATAACATATTACAAGATCCTCCATGGCAGCTGTCCCACTTACATATCCAACTTGTTGCCACAGCTCGTTTCCTCAGTCAACCCCTACCCTAGAAGAAGGCCCTCAGAACGAATAGTCCCCCGCCACAAAACCGATATTTATAAAAACTCTTTTTTTCCATCTACAACAACCATGTGGAACAATCTCCCACTGCATATATCCAACAGTCCCAGTCGTTCAGCCAGCTAAAACGATACCTTTCTACTAGTGATAATCCAGTCCCACCATATTACTATAATGGAAATAGGGAAGCACAAGTCAATCATTGTGGTGTGCGTCTGGTATGAGCAATTTGAATTTTGACCTATATACCCGGCACCTAACAAACAACCCTTCTTGCGCTTGTCGATATCCACAAGAAACATCCGAACACTTCCTACTTCACTGTCCACTTCACACAACCGACACCAAGCAAATACTATCTTAAACCTTCCACCAAATCGGATTTCTATCCGAAATTTCCTGCATGGAAACAATTCCTTTAATGTAGAAAAACAAATGCTAAGATACTTGAAATGGTTCGAAGGTTTATTCTTCTTACAAAGCGTTTTGAAAACTAAACCAGCAGCCTCAAGGTTTACTGTTTCGTAGGCATACTTATATTTCACCTCTACAATTAACGATGCTTTCATCTATATCAACCTAGTTACGGATGTCAGAGGGGCTGGAGCGCTTACATCAGTGTCCTGATTATGTCTTTATCCATGTACAGGAATATGATATTTGGTTTGATTACTGTACTTTGCAGACGACCAGTGTTGCACACATTCTGTCGTGTGCCAGACTGCCTTAGGCAGCACCCACCAAAACAGGCAATACCGTGTCACCATTTTTCTCTATTTTGTTGATTTTTCCATAATTTCATTTTTAATTCTGAATGCCAATTCTAAATGTTGGCTCTTCTTTTGTTTATTAGTATAGCACTTTACTATACTTTTATTGTGACCTCTTTTGTCATGTTTAAATTTGTCTGTTATGGTAATATGTTGTATTATAGGCGGCCATCAGTCACATGTTTACTTTGCAAGTCTCACTGCCAGGGCTGTGTATAAGAGTCCTCTTGTTGTCCTGGCAAATGTGCTTTGTGTTCAATGTGTATGTTCATGGAAATAAAACTATTTAAACCAACGTGCCTACTAGTCAGCCGCTATCTGGAATGCAGAAAAAAAGGATACACTATTTGAAAAACAACGAATACACACACACACACACACACACACACACACACACACACACACACACACACACACACACGCACGCACGCACGCACGCACGCACGCACGCACGCCGGCCCCTTTTACATTGTTTTATTTTTCTTTTTTTGTCTGCGAAAATACACATACGCACGCAAGCACGAACACACGCACACAAATACATACGCATTCACGCTCGCACGCACACATTCACGGACACACGCACACACTCCAGCACTCGTGCACACACACGCACACGCAGACCCCCCCGCCGCCCCACCCCACCACAACACACACACACACACACACACACACACACACACACACACACACACACACACAGGTACGCTAGCATCCATGTTAACAAATGCACAGAGAGAGAGAGGGAAGGGGGAGAGAGAGAGAGAGAAGAGAGAGAGAGAGAGAGAGAGAGACGAGGAGAGAGAGAGAGAGAGAGAGCGAGAGAGAGAGAGAGAGTCCGTGCGTGCTTGTGTGTGTGTTGTGTGTGTGTGTGTGTGTGTGTGTGTGTGTGTGTGTGTGTGTGTGTGTGTGTGTGATACTTTAATACATGTGAACTCGAATAACGAATACACACACACACACACACACACACACGCGCGCGCGCACATACACGCGCGCGCGCGTGAGCGCGCGTGCACGCACGCACGCACACACACCACATACGCGCGCGCGCGCGCGCGCGCTCGACAGCGCTAGTGCGCACGCGCGCGCGAGCGCGCACACAAACACAACACCACACACACACACACATACACACACACACACACACACACACCACACACACACACACACACACACACACACACACACGTCCGTGCACCACAGAGAAGAGGGAGGGGGAGAAAGAAGAGAGAGAGAGAGGACGAGAGGATGAGAGAGGGTACATGCATGCTTGCTGTGTGTGTGTGTGTGTGTGTGTGTGTGTGTGTGTGTGTTGTGTGTGTTGTGTGTGGGTGAGTGAGTGATTGCGCGCGGCTTGGTGGCGCGTGTGTGTTGTGTGTTGTGTGGGGCGGGGGGGGG